>PISW01010392.1:0-50303 GCA_004023785.1 Mungos mungo
CCTCCTTCTCCAGCTGCTCCTCCTCCTCCAGCTGCTCTTCCCCCTCCTCCAGCTGCCCTCCCCTGGTGCCCCCTCCCTGCTCCGCTCCCCCAGCTGCCCCTCTGCAGTCCTCACAGCCTGAGATGTGCCCTCAGCCTGCTGACTGTTTGCTTCTTCTTCCCTCACAACATGGTGCTCACTCCACCCAGGCTTCTGTGTCCAGAGCTCAAGTGTGACAACGTTTAAACAGCAGGCGGAATATGTCCTGAAGCCATCACCACAAGTGCAGTTAGCATCCGTCACCACCCACGATCGCCGAGTTGCGTGTGTGGAGAACTCGTAGGCTCCCTTAGCAACAGTCCAAACACACACAGCAGTGCTGCTCACCGTCCCCCATGCTGTCGCCGCATCGCTTCACGAGACCTACAGGCATCAAGTCCGTGTGCTGTGCGCCCACGTGACGGTGGGGCTGTGCGCCCGCCTCACCTCACTAACAGGAATGGGGGGGTAAACACAGAACGGAAAGCAGGCTGAGTGGCCCCAGGGAAAGAGCTTGCAGCAGTGCCCCCCAAGACCTGGTGGCGCGACCTCGGGCCACCCCCTGACCCTTGGCTTCCAGGTTCCGTCGTCCCCTGGGCGGAGAAGGGCTCACTGCTGCGTTCCGATCGTGTCTCCTTAGTGACGCACATGTAGATACTCCGCTGCGGCCATCTGTCTGTCTTCCTCAACTGGTCCCACGCACGTGCCCCAGCGCGGCTTCTGCTCCCCAGCCTGCCCCTTCCTGTCCTCGGAGCCCCAGGCCTGTGCCCTGCGGCACCTGCGCCCGTCCCTCCCCCTCCCCGCCCCGCGCCTCCCCGGCCTCCTCTTGCGGCCCAGCCGGCTTTGCTGCGGCCTTTGTGGCTTTGTCTTCCCTTCTCTTCCTTTTGTCTCTGTGGGGCTCACTAAACTGTTTGCACACTTTTAGAAAGATTTCCGTCTTCCCCGTGAGCCCATTCTCTCTCTCCCGCTGCACCGAGGCCCAGCTCGCGGTCCCTGGAGGCCACCGCGGATGCCTGAAGCTGACCATGGCAACCGCCTCCCGCGGCCGTCCTCACCTTCCCCGGGCAGAAGGGGCCAGAAGGGGTTGCAGGGAATAGAGAGAGAAGGTTCTGGACCTTGAGCCCTGAGTCCAGGTGTTCCGGCCGCTCCGGTCCAGGAGAGGCCTGGTGGCCAGCAACGGGGGCCTGGAGGAGAACCAGATACCTGCTCATCGGTGACACATGTGGCTACAAACTATCAGGTAGTTTTAAGTGTGTAAAACTTCCACACCGACACCCAGGTGGGAAGGACGCCACCGTGTAGTCTTGGCGAGGAAGGAGCTCCGCCCCAGCGGGCCCATGTCCGCGGAGAACGCCCCGCTCTGACACTTTCCCTTCCTGGAGAGCCCAGCGCCCTGAGGTCCAGCCTTTCCCTGCCTGGCCGCCCGGCTGCCCTGGGACAGGGCCTCGGAGACTCATTGTCCCCGCGAGCGCTGCCCACCCCAGGCCGGCTCCTGATTAGAAACGTAAAGAGTCCCTTGGGAGAGCAGATGCCCCTCACTCCCCGGGATGTCCCTCCCTGTCTCTCCGGCCTCGCTCACCCTGCTCTTAGAGGCGCACCGCACAGCGAGCACAGCCGAGCGTGCGGCCGGCCGGCCCCTTCCGGGCTCGCGCGCAGGCTGGGAGTGGCCGCCATTCGCCCTGGGCCTTCTGGTGGCTTCTGAACCGTGACGTCCTGGTCACTGGTGCTCAGCACGATCCCCGGGAGCAAGGGGTGGCCTGGGGGGCCCCCCGGGAGGAGCTCCCAGGGGAGCGTTTCCTGCCCCGAGGACCCCGCTTGCTCTGTGGACCCGGCGTGGGGACAGGAGGCGCGTGATGCGAACACTAAGGACACTGAGGTGCAAAGCATTGTCCTTCAGCCCTGGCCGTCGGCCACGAGCCTGTCCCTGCGGCCGGTGCTCTGAGAGGTGGGGGTCCTGGATGGGCCTCACTGTCCCTTGACCAGGGAGAAGGGCAGTCTGGGCCCAGCGAGGACCCTTAGCAGGAGCAAGCCTGCCCTGCAGCCCTCCCCCGGCTGAAGCTTCTCGGGGTCCAGCCACCAGGGCCTTGCTGCCCCACGCAGGCTCTCTGCCCTCCTCTCCCTCCAGCTGCCCATCAGGTGCCACCAGATAAGGCCCTGGGCATGCAGCTCTGGTCACGGCGCCCCACACGACGCCTTACATCGTCCTCAGAGGCCGGGCTCCCTCGTCGACTCTCAGCCTGTAACTCCTCTGCGTCCTCACAGCGCCCAGCCCTGCAGCCGGCAGTGATCCTGACGCCCTCTGGGCATGCCGTCCCCGGTCCCGGGCCTCGCTTGGCATTTGTGCCCCACCTTTTACCCAGCCCCCGGGTCTAGGACTCAGCGGCTGCCAAGACCCCTCCCAGGAGCACGGGCACGTGCCATGCGGGTGCCTGACCACCGGACAGGTCCGCCCACCCCTCGGTGCTCTGCACACCGGCGGGGGGGGGATTGTCAGCCTTGAATCCCAGCTCTACCCTCTGAGCTTCAGTTTGCCCGCCTGTAAAATGGGCGGGGAACAGTATCCACCACACGGTCCTATTTTGAGAGGTTGAGGAGTGGACTCTGAAGCATGTGTGTAACAGTCACACTATGCATGCGTGTAACAGTCACACTACGCATGCGTGTAACAGTCACACTACGCATGCGTGTAACAGTCACACTACGCATGCGTGTAACAGTCACACTACGCATGCGTGTAACAGCCACACTACGCATGCGTGTAACAGCCACACTACGCATGCGTGTAACAGCCACACTACGCATGCGTGTAACAGTCACACTACGCATGCGTGTAACAGTCACACTATGCATGCGTGTAACAGTCACACTACGCATGCGTGTAACAGTCACACTATACATGCGTGTAACAGTCACACTACGCATGCGTGTAACAGTCACACTACGCATGCGTGTAACAGTCACACTATGCATGCGTGTAACAGTCACACTATGCATGCGTGTAACAGTCACACTTCATATAAGACAGCCACAGTTTGTCCTCCGACCTGAGACCCTGGGGCGGGGAGGGCCAGGAGCGGCCGGCCAGCCCCAGGGTGTGAGCACAGCGCATGGGGTCCTGGGCCTCCAACTCCTACTATTACAGAAAACGGTCAGCAGGTATTTACCGACTGGTAAAGTTTTAAGTGATCAGATTTCCTATTAGACAGAAGTGGGAGAGGACGGGGACAACCCGATAGAGCCAGCGTCGCTCTGGGTTGGACGTGGGGCTGTGTCCTAGGGAACAGGGCTGAGGGGGCGCCGGGCTGAGCTGGCCGATCAGGGGGTGGGGATGGAACGAACCAGGTGCCACCCAGGTCCTCTGACAATGAACAGGGGGCTCTCGGTGGCCCCGGGTAAGGTGGGGTAAGGTGTCTCAAGGGCCCCAGAGCAGCTGGGCGCCGATTGGAGGAAGGTCAGCCTCCGGAAGGCAGGACGCCCAACTCAGGATGAGGAAGGGCTGAGCAGGAGCTGAGCGACTGGGGGGGGGCTCCTCTGGTCACAGACCCCTGGGTGTGCAGTGACCACCAGGGGCCTACAAGTCCCTAGTCCCACCGGTGAGGTCCACAGATGCAAGAAACAGCTGTGTCTGGTTCAGGCGGCCTGGCTCAAGGTGACAGCTGTCCCCCGTGCCCCTGCACGGTAACTCAGGGTGCCCCAGCTGCTGCTATCCCCAGCCAGTCCCTTTCCCCTCCCAATGAAGGGTAGCCCTGGACTGATTCTCTGGTGTGCAAGCCGACACAGTCCTCCTGCCCGGCCTGCCTCCTCCGAGCAGGGTCTCCCAGGGGGAACCAGGCAGGGCTGGGGGGAGCAGGGCCTCCCAGCAGGGACTGGGCAGGGCCCGGTGGGAGCAGAGGATCCCAGGGGGGACCGGGCAGGACTGGGGGGAAGTAGGGTTTCCCAGGGGGCCCGGGCAGGGCTGGGGGGAGCAGGGCCTCCCAGTGGGGAGCAGGGTCTCCCTGGGGGACCAGGCAGGGCTGGGGGGAGCAGGGTCTCCCAGGGGGGACCAGGCAGGGCTGGGGGGGAGCAGGGGCTCCCAGGGGGGACCGGGCAGGGCTGGGGGGAGCAGGATCTCCCAGGGGGGACTGGGCAGGGCTGGGGGGAGCAGGGTCTCCCAGGGGGGACCAGGCAGGGCTGGGGAGAGCCATGCTGTCCAGCACAGCAGCCACCAGCCCCATGCGCAGCAATTTTTTTTTGCTTAATCAAACAATTTTAATCAAGTTAATAGTAAGCAGTGAAAGTGCATTACATGAAGAGCCCCGTAGTTTACATGGTTAAATCCTTTTCCACTCTTTACCTGTAAGGTGTCGACGGTGGGACCCACCTCTGAATCCTCTTTCTAATGGCAGAATAAGGTGCATGTGGTCTGGAGCGCCACTCACCCGGAACGTGTGGTTTGTCCAGGTGGATTCGCGGGCACTGGCTGTTGTCAGGGCCTCATCGGTCAGAGAGTGGAGCCCACGGTCCCATCCAAGGGGCACCACGACCCCCTCCCACCCACATCCCAAATTGTGTTCTTGCCATTCCTCCCAGTAGTAGACACACCCATCGGTGACGGCCGAAAAGCTGCGTGTGCCCTCGGAACGTTTGTTTCCATATTTGTCTCCCCCACCAATGTACCAGCCCTCACGTCATTTGTCTGGCTGCAGCAGGACCTTGCCAGAGGCCCACCTTGTCCCGCAGGCCCCACCTCCCAGATGCCGGGTGCTAGTTTAAGTGGAGTTGAGATTAGGTGAAACTAAAGCTTCATTTCCCAGTGGCACCAGCCGCATCGCGAGTGTGCGATGGCCACAGGGTCAGTGGCCACCATACTGGACGGTGCAGGTGCAGAACGTTTCTGCCATCATGGAGAGTTCTAGTGGATGGCAGCGAGGAGGAACAGGGGCCTCCATATGATCCCCTGGCACAGAGCTGCCCCACGGGGCCAGGCCCTGGTCACTGCAGAAGGAAGCCCTCGGAGAAAAGTAGAGGGTCTTCTCTGCAGGATACACTGTATTGGGAGCCTCTTAGTTACAGCAGGTGCCTTTACATATATGTCTGTGGTGCATATGACCATGTAAATATCTGTGGGTGTATAACTTTATGTAAATATTTTGGTGCATATGTTTATAAATACATACTTGTGGATATGCACGTTCACTCAAAGATACATTTGTGAGTCTCCGTATTTTTGGATGTGTATTTGTGTGTACACAAACATACACATATACATAGATTAGGCCTCAGATACGTGTGGGTGCCAATGTGATTGACAGCTGCAAAGTTCTGGGCTTTGCCTGCACATCCTCTCGTAAAGTACTAAGGCCGTGACTACCGTAGGGTTGTGGGGCTCCAAGTCTATTTTTGGATGTTAAAAAGAGAGTTTTTACCTGAAAAAGTGGAGAATCCTTACAGCAGAGGGAAGACCAGGCTGCTGGAGCGGAGGCCCAGAGGACCACTGCCCAGCCTGACTCTGCACGCCGGTGTGAGGAGGTTGAGGGGGACACTGCGGGGGGGGGGCTTCGGCCCCTGACCCTTGGTCAGGCTCTCCGCCTGGGTGACTCAAAGCGGGCAAGGCAAGCAGGGGGTCCCGGTGTCTGGCGGGGGGTGGAGACGATGGTCTGACAGCCCAATGCGGAGAGCACCAGAGCTGGGGAAGCAGAGGCACAGACAGGCTGAGAGATTTTCTCACACTCACACGGCTCGGCAGTGGTCACCTGCAGACCCTGCTCCAGGCCACCGGGCAACCGGTGGAGGGAAAATGTGGAGATGCGTGCAGGGCAGGATGCCCTGACCACCTCCCTTCCCCCTCCTCCCCGCACCCCCACTCTCTCCCCACTGGCCCTTGTTCAGCCTGTCGCATTACAGGCAACTGTGCAGATACGTCCCCTGGGAATTCATACGACAGCCAGGAAATTAATTTTGTACCTGTCACCCAACACTTCTTGCTGAATGATGACAACCCTCAGTCCTTCCCGTGCCTCAGTGACAAGGACATGCTTGCTTGCTATGATGTCACATACGCATGCCTTCCCTCCAGCAGCCTTGAGGTGAGTCTCTGGTCAGGGGACCTGGTGGGGGGCCTGCCACGCTGGAGGGACTCTCCCAGGAAGACCCCTCCTTGAGCCCCTGTTCACAGTTCCATCCAACCTGCCTCGCGCCGATGCAGAGCTCGGCCTGGGAAGCTCCCCGGCGGGAGGGGCCCGGAGGGAGAAGGAGCTGAAGAACGCGGTGTGGACCAGCCGGCAGGGACCGTGTCAGATGCAGCGTGGGAGAGGGGTGGGGAGAAGCCTGGGTGTCCCGCTCACACGGGCCAGCTGGCCACGGGTACCGGTAAGCGCTGTGGCTTCCTAAAGTCAACGAAGGCCCAGTCCGTCTCAGAGGGTGAAGCCAATCAGATACATCTCACGGGGAAGCGTGCTTTCCTTACATCTGTGCCCAGAAGTGGGCATCGGGCGGGTAGTGACCTGGGGTAAAGGGGCTTTTCTCTTCCTGGGACGGAAATGGAGCCTGAGGGACATGAGTCCTTGGGTCACGGCTCAAGGAGGAGCCGGTGGCTGGACAAGAAGACAGCGGAGACCCTGAAAGTCACTGTGGGACCAACGCAGAGCAGAGGCCCGCGGTGCCCAGACGCACACCCGGGCACAGCTGGGAAAGGGAGAGACGAAGGGAGCCAGCCCCGGTGACATTGGCGAGCCTTGGTCAAGCCTCCCCTGGTGCCGTCGTCCCGGGGGCCGTGGCGCTTGCCGAAGCCAGGCTGCGTTGGCTTTTACTGCTCCTTGTGACTGAAAGCATCTTAACTGACACAACTATTAATTCATTTTATGTCGAGCAACTCCGACAGGCTGGAGAAATGAAGTGTCTCGTGTTCATGCGAGTCGGTATTTGTCGGTGCGGCCGTGAGCGCCACGTTTAAAGGCGTCGCTTCACTCGCCGTGTGTCCCGTTGTACAGTTTCCCAGCGAGCGGATCGTCAAGCGTGGCGGCCCACGTGCTGCGTCCTTCGTGTTCTGGGAGTTTAAAAAGCCTCCTGCTGGTGGGACAATTCGAATTTGTGCAGGAGGAAGAAAACCGAAGTCTTCCTACTTCTCAGGATTGTCTCCACATTTGACTTCCTCTCTCCTGCCCAACGCTGGCCGCCCCACGGGCACGGCTGGGGTGGCGCTGCCCATGCAGAGGTAAGTGTGTCCCCTCCCAGGCTCCGGCTCAGGGCCACCAGGGAGCACGCAGGATTCCCCTGACACCGTCCGCCTCGGATGCCCGGGACCTGTTAGCAATCCTGGCGTCCCCAGCCCTGCTGGCTGAGGTCATCCAGCCCCACCGGGGACGAGGGGCTCCTGACCCTGGCTGACAGCGGGGGTCTGACCTCAGGTGCTCGGAGCAGCTGCCCGATGGTGCCCCAAAGTCTAGTGGGAAAAGAAGTTCTGTTCTCTTCTGGTTTCATTTCCGGTCCCCAAGGCAGTCGCGTTGGTGCCGAATGTAGTAACAGACGGAACTGCTCCTCACACACACCTTACTCACCTGACACAGGTGCACGCACACACATGTGGACTTGTGGACGCACACATGTGAATGCACACCCACATGCATGCACACGCACACACACAATGCACACGTACACGTGGGCACACACAGGATCACGTCCGCGTGCACACTCACAAGGCACACACAAGTGTGCACGTGTGTGGGTACAAAGGCACACTCATGCACACTCAGCCTGCACACTCACACAGGGGCACGCACAGACGTCACACAGACATGCACGCTCACCCACACGTACGCACACCTGCCCCCAGGTGAGCACACGGACAGTCCCTCCGACTCTGTGCTCACCGGAGGCCTGAGGAGCTGGGAAACAGGGCCCGCAGCCTCCCTCGCTCTGCTCTGGGGACCCTCAGCTCCCCTGGCTCCTTTTGTCAGGGTCTCTGCCCCCCCTCCCCACCAGAGGCTGAGGCTGCCCTCCCTGGCCCGGCCTGCCTGGCCCGCGGCCCTCCCGCCCCACCCCTGCCATGGCCCGGTTCTGCATCGTGCCCTTGCCTGCCGCTCGGTGGGTAGGAGCGCCGTCCCTTTGGGCTTGGTCTTGATCCGCCCCAAACCGGCCTCCGCAGCCCGTCCCCGCGTGAACCTCAGCGGCCGGACATGCCTGCACACACAGGTCTCCCACCTCCAGACCCCCGCCCTGCACACTCAGGCAAAGCCTCTCTCATGGCCCCTGTGGACCTCTGTCCCCCCAGGCCCAAAAGCCTGAGCCCCATTCGCCTGCCCCTTGGGCAGGGAAGCTTCCAGCAGTTCTGGGAGGGGGCATCCGCGCTGCACCTGCCTGGCTCCTCCCGCCCCTGAGACAGTGGGGGCACAGGGGCCTGTCCCCGGCCGCCTCAGACTGAGCCCAGGCTCTCCCCAGCGCCCACACGCACACCCTTCCTCCCCGGACAAGGCGGAGGGACGCAGCTGGACGGCCAGAGTAGGCAGCATGTGAGCCGTCCACCCGAGATGACGCGGGCCCAGGCTTGGCAGGAAGGAGACCCAGCGTCCCCAGACCCGTCTGCCACTTCCTGCGTCAGAGAGCAGCCCCCACCCCCTCTCCTACCTGAGCAGGGAGCTCGTGGGGCTGCAGCGTGGTCCGGGCGGCGGCCTTCCCGCGTGCACTGCACAGACCTGCCTCGAACGCGACAGGGCCAGGTGGCTTCTCTGCATTCTGGCCTTTTCCCTCGTCCAGAGGAGGCTGGTCCCCAGGGCACGAGGGTGAGATCCTGGGACCCAGCGCACCGAGCCTTTCTGACCCCATAGGAGGCCCTGCAGTCCTTGCGTGCCGGGCGCCCTGTGCCTCTCCGTCTGAGAGGGAGGAGTCCGAGCACGGGCACATGAGGCCCTGACGTCCCCAGGGCCCGGCTCGATCTGGGGGCCCCACCGCGGGGCTCTGCAGTGGTGAGCACTCACTTGGCGACTGTCATGTCCATCACGTGCAGGAGGCCCCTGCTCTGCCACCATGTCCAGGCTGCTCCTCACGGACTGCGGAGTGGACGCCTGTGTGCACCACGGGGCTGGCAGACGGTGGGCCACCCCAGCCCCGTTCCTCGACGCGGCTCTGCCTCAGGGCCCCCGGTCCCGCCATGAGCCCTTCTCTCTGCGGTGGAGGCCAGGGCCTGGGAGCCTGGGGGCCCACGCTGTACGGCTTGGGAGAGGGGACCTGATGCCCAGGAATGGGGAGGGAGGGGAGAGCAAGGGAGAGGCAGGGGCATGGCTGGGAGGGCCTGGTGACGGGTCTATACACACAGAGACACTAGAGGGAGGCAAGTTCCCACCCTTCCGGTCTGGGCGTCAGAAACCCAGCAAACACAGAGACTCAGGCTGGCCCGTGAGCGTCGCACAAAGTCCGTCTGTCCCGTCCTGGGGGCCCAGGGCCAGCCAGCCAGCCTAGTGGTCAGTGTATGATGCAATGTGAGGGACCCTACCCTTCCCCCCGGGACCCAGGTCCCAGTGAGCGTGGACGCCTGGCCCGACTGTGCCTTGCTGAAGGCCAGCGCCGAGCACTGTGCCTGGCGCTGGCCGGACGCTCAGCCCAGACGCGAGCCCCCACCAGCGCGTCACACAGGGGGCTGCTTACGTGGGGTTGCACTGAAACGTACTTAAAACCCTCAAAACAACCAGCCCCAATTCCAGATGTGGGCAAAGAAGGCATTTGGGGGGCTCAGTCTCGTAAGCGTCTGACTTCGGCTCACATTATGATATCGCAATTCGGGAGTTCAAGCCTGGCCTGGCGTCGGGCTCTGTGCTGACAGATTGGAACCTGGAGCTGCTTTGGAATCTGTGTCTCCCTCTCTCTCTGAGTCTCCCCTGCTTGTGCGCTCTCTCTCTCTCTCTCTCTCTCTCAACAATAAACATTAAAATACAAAAGAAAGGATAGTCTCAGCTATCCTTGCCCACGTGGTGCGCAGAGCCTGCCAGGCGCTGGGGAGCCTGGGCGGCTGCAGGCGTGAGACCACGACCTGAGCAGAAATCAAGAGTCAGAGGCTGAACCAACTGAGCCCCCCAGGAGCTCCAAACATACGGTTTTAAACACAGGATTTTCTCCTACGAAGCTAGTGGAGACAAAAATGTAAATTTATTTGAATTAGGCAAGTGTCACTCAGAATCATCGTGGTGAAGGAATAATGCCCATCACGTCCATCTGGAATTTTATCACCCCGAGGAGACCACAAGAACGGTGCAGACACCGACACACCCCATCACGCCGTGCGGGGCCGAGGCGGCGGGAGGCCGGGGGCCGGGGGGCCGGGGGGGGCCGCTCAGGGGCTTTGAACCCCGCCCTTCACCCCGTTCTTCCCCTTCTCAGCACATGTGTCTTGTCCTGTCATAATGATGCAGTGAGAGGTTGTGACCACAGGGCGGGGCCCGCTGCCGCCCCAGGGATAGTCCAGGCGCAGTGTTGAGCCCCAGGGAACCCCCTTGCTGTGGGTCTAGGCCCCGGAGGGTGAAGTGAGAGAGGGTGAGCACGAGGAGCGCAGAGGTGCGGGGGCAGGGGCAGGGGGACTGGCTCTCTCCTGTCAGGACAGGGCTCCAGGGTCCCACTGTGGCACACGGGGTTCCAGGAGGCCGCTGCCCAGCCAGGGAGAGCTGGCAAATCCCCGCGTGCCTCCTGGGCCGCTCGGCCCACGTCCCCACATCCACACAGCTGGTCAGGGGCCCGGGCAGGCGTGGGCCCCCCTGCGCTGTGACATGGCGGCCTAACTGGGGCGTCCAGAGCTGTGAAGGCAGAAAAGAAAGAACGTGGGGAGCCCAGTCTCATACCCAAAGCCCCATGTGGGCCACTTTGCCCCAAGAGCATTGGTCGGTGCCAACCCGGTGTGCCCAATCTAACCGCCGGGGAGGCGGGGGGACACGCAGGTGCACGTGGAACGTGTGGGGGCCCCACGTGTCTGCCAGAGTCCCCTCGGGACACGCGTCCTGCCACTGAGCGTCCGTCCAGACGAGGTCTCTGCCCGCCCAGTGTCCCTCTTTAAAACCCCTGGGGGTAAACTCAGGTCTGCCAGGGGCGGCCTTTGCAAGTACTCGTCCTCCCTGGGCCTCGAGAGGACCTTGCCGGTGACAGGACTCACCCCGTGCAGAAGGCCTTGTGGGACCCCTCATACCCGGCTACACTCGGTGGGTGCTCGCGGTTCCTGCTACGGGCAATGGCGGGCCCCGCAGGGACGGGGCGACAATGCCTCACTGGGTCACACGCATGCAGGCTGGCCAGGCCCCAACCAAGTCAGGGCTCTGGTCACGGATTCCACAGAGGCAGCCGGAGGGCTGTGTCCCATGGAGACCTAGAGCACGGTCACCTTCCCACCCTCCGGGAGGATCTTGCTTCCGGGGTCCTCACCGCAACACGATGGTAGGAACAGAATCCATGTGCAGGGCTGAGTGTTTAGGACCCTCTACATCGACTGCCACGTCCTGGCTGTACTGGGTGCATAGTGCCCCCCCCCACCCCCGCCGAATCCATGTCCGGCCGTGCGTCTGTGCATGTGGCCTTACCTGGAAACAGCCTCTCCACGCGAAGTGGAGTGCAGGGTCGGCCGTGAGTTCTCTGTACCTGGAGTCTTAGAAGAGGGAGGGATCTGGACACAGAGGCACACAGGAGCAGGCCGTGAAGACAGAGGTGGGCATGGGAAGCTGGAGGAGGTCTGGGGCCTGCCCGCCCTCGGAGCCCAGGGGGAGCTGACCGCTGGGGCCTTGGCATCTGACTTCTGGGCCCCAGAGCGGAGTGACCACTTCCTGCTGTTTGAAGTCCCCAGCACAGCTCTCATTACGGTGGCCTTGGGAAATCGAGGTACGGGCGCACACTGGGCATTCAGTCAGGGTTGGGTGGTGTTCCGATTAAGGCAGAAGCACTATGACAGACTGGATGTCGGGGAAGCAGGGAAACACCGAAGTTCTAGACTGTCTTCCCCGGCAGCCCCGGCTGGAGAAAGAGGAAGCATCCGCATCTCAGGACATTCCGGTTCTGGTTCCGGAGTCTCTGGCCCCGGACCAGTGACCTTCCTCCAGCCTCCCTTCCCCCCACCCCCACCCTTGGGCGAAAGCTCCGACCCACTCTGTGTTTACAGTAATTACAGTGCCTGAGGTGGGGGGGGTGGGGGATTAGGGCCACCGACATTCCCGAGTCCTGGAAACCGAGGTTCCGGGCAGGGCTGCTGCCAGTCGCCTCCCCGGTGGGGGTGGGGGGAGGAGGGCTGCCGGTCAGCGGATCTGGAGAGCCAAGGAGAGTCTCTGGAATGCAGGCACGGGGTGCCGGCTTTCGCGGGAGTCAGGTTTTATGCCTGAGGCAGAGGGAATTCTACACACGCTAGAGCAGCAAGACAGAAATTGCCTTTTAGATGGCTGCCATCAGCAATATTTAGCAGGCAGTTTCTGCCGGTAGTTTAACCTTCTGTAACCTCACAGTTAACGGCTCGCTCTCTCGCGCTCTCTCCCTCCCACACACACACACACACACACACACACACACACCCACTCACAGGCTGATATATGGATAGATCCACAATTACACACGATATTTTACCGTAATGGTCCGATTCGAGGGGACCTCTGCAGACTCACAATCTTTCTTCTCCTGTGTGTGAGGAGCACGCTGCGTGTGCATGCACGCCCCCCGCACACACTCGCATCTTGTAGGGACTAGTGCAACTCCGAGGCGCACGCACCTGCGAGATTCTAGCTAATCGGGGCAACACCGATGTACCGTTGGAGCTCCGCAAATAATTAATAGTAATGAAAATTGACGTTGTAAAAATTAAAGTGAGGGGGCCGATGGAGAGGAATTGGTCTGGCTGTCAAACCTCAGGCCTGAAGGGAAACAGATTGCTTTGGAGAATCTTTTAATTAATTTCAGAGTTTCCCTGTTTCTTCTCTGCCAAATGAGCTGAGTTTCTCTCTCGGCCAGCAGGGTCCTGTGCAGGGGAGATGGTGTGAGGGACCCGCACATCCCGGGTGCCTCCCAAATCCCCACCCACCCAGCCAGGGAAGTCAGGTGAGGCCGCCGCCGCCGCCGCCCAAAGAAGGGTCCATTTTGTACATTTACTTTTGCTACCTGGGAAGAAGCCAGGAGCTCTGCCTTCATTCGCATCTAAAATAAAAATGGATCTCTACAGTCGGACCAAGTTCAGCCACTGAGCTGCAGCATTAACTTGTATTCTAACAAGATTAAAATATATTTGTCCTGGGGATTAGCATACTTAAGTCCCCTTTTCCCTTTTTAGCTGTGGCAGGGCACTTTGATCTGCCGTGCGTGGAGAGAGCCGGCCTGGGCCCAGCCATCCGACTGCCAAGTGTGAAATCGGCCTGATGTCATCCACATTCTTCATCTTTTACATCTTCCACCAGTTTAATTATATTTCCGCCACAAAGCGCTGGTGCCTCATTGCATATTCAAGTTAGACCAGGAAGCATTTAGGGAAAAAAAAAAAAAAAGGTAGGAATGGAGTCCCCCTGTCGGGGGAAGGGAGGGCCCTCGGTGGTGCCCCCCAGGCAGTCCTACCTGCTCGCAGACCTGTGCCCCTCTCGGGCGGCACGCAGGCCGCTGTCACGCCCGCACTGCGCTCGGGGCTGTGGCTTGGGCGTCCAGTGGTTTGCACGGTATCTATCCTCTGACATGCTGGTCTCCCAGGGGCCGGCTCGCTCCCGCCACCGCTGCAAAGCTGCCTTTCTCCCCGCCAGGTGATGAGTCACCAGTGAGTCGCCCCTACGGGCGGCGGAAATACGTTCTGGAGCTCACCCGGTGCCTGGTGGGGACGTGTCTGGCTGACCTTTGATCGCCCCCCCAAGAATCAGACAATTTTACTCTCCACCCCGGCCCGATATTCAGGCCCTGCTGCTCAGAGAGGCCGGCTTGCTGGATGAAGAGGCCTGGAGTAGATCCTGGTGGGGGGGGTGGTGACCTCTTACATGACCTCGACTCTCATGCCACCACCCCCTCCCCCCACCTCCTCCCCCCTCGCCCCCCCCCGCCTCCTCCAGGTGGCTTAGGGGTGGGGGATGGGAGGGGGGCAAGGGGGGACAGCTACCACCAGCCCCGTCCCGAGGGGCCTGCTCCCGGGGCACTAGTGTTGGGGAGAGGAAATGAGCCACCTGCGGGGGGGAGGGGGGAGGGGGATGGGGTCTGACCTTCACCCCAGCCCCAGCCCTGGGCTCCAGGCTCCATTCACACCCAGCTGGAGTGACTCAGACACAGGCCCTTCTCCGGGCTCCGGAGTCTGGGACGTTGGGTGTAACTTCCACATCCAAGCTGGACAGAATAGAAATGCAGATGGACTTCTTTAGCATTTGAGAGCAGGTCGGCGCTGGGAAACGCTCTGGCTCCCACTGCCCCTTTGTCTGAGCGTTTCCAGGGTTTTTCACTTTCTTGGTGGGACTTGGCGCAGGTAAAGGGACTGGCGGTGGGCTGAGCTGACCGTCGCGGCTGCCGTCTGGGGAAAACGGAGAGGCAGCCCTGACAGGTCTTTGACCAAGTCCAGATTTATGGCCATTTTTATTCTGAATCATCATCACTCTTGTTAAAATGAGAGGTTAACACACTGCTTCTCAAATTGAATGATATAATTATAAAATTATCTCCACATAATTAACTCAGGATTATGTTTCATTCTGGTTAGCATGTAATCAAAGCCTGTTATGCTTTTAGCTATAGGAACAGCAATTAATTTAAAGGGGTTACTTTAGACCAAATAACTCATCATGCCGTCGGGCCGCCCACTCGCTCTTGGAGGACCAGCCGCGGGGGCGGGGCGGGGCAGGGCACAGCAAGATGCGTGAACACAGGCCCCACGCGCGGTGCCCTCCGTCCGGCTTCCGGCCTCCCCCGCCGTCCTGAGCTTGGAGTCAAACCTGAGGCGGGGCGATGGGCCTATGGTGCTGAGCGCAGCGAATATGGACCGGAACAGAAAACGGAGTGGGGAGCAAGTCGCCGGGCTCCCACGGAAACCTGAGGTGCAGCCTCTTACTTTGCGGTCAAGAGACACGTGGGGGGAAGTCCTGACTCGAAGAGGCGTGCCTGGGTCCCAGCGGCGGTGACAAAGCCCCGCAGCGGCGTTTTGGAGCAGGGGCGGTGGGAGAGTGCGGCCCAGCGTCCTGGAATTGTCACTCAGCTCCTCTGACGGCGCTGCTTCGCGCAGCCCTGCGAATACCGTCTCTCCTAGTCTCAAATTCCTCCTTTCTTCTTTTCCCTAAAGTGTGGCCGCGAGGGGTGGCAGGAGCCAGGAAGGCTAGGCGCTCTACCAGAAACCGGCACCGAGCCGTGGAGGCGCAGCCCGAGCCGGGGGCAAGAGTCACCCCTGTGCGAGTCACCGGTCGCGAGCCCCGCCCTGTTCTTCGCCAGGCGCTTTATGCTCGTCCCTCGCAGGAGAAACCCTGTGGGGAAGCCCATCAGGTCGATTTTCTTCCTATTGAAGAGATGAATGGATGGGCTGGGGTGGGGAGGCCATTACGAGAGTCACCTTCACGGTAGGGCACTTCTTTCCGGGCCAGTGATACCGTGTGTTTGCAAGCCTGAGCGGAGGGGTGGCAGCACGAACCTCGGCCCGATAGCGCGCTCGGCCTTAGCCTTTCCGGAACCAACAGATGTTTGGAAGCGGCATATGCACCACTCATGGGAGGGCCTGGGACGTTCCCCATCTTTCATCCAGATGTGTGAACCGGGGGAATAATCTGAGACTTCTGAGTCGGGTGGGAAGGGCTTAGTGGGGCGCCTTCCTCGCAGTGGTCGGGAAAGGGTAGTGGCCCCAGCAGGAGTGGGATCCCGCCATGTGTCCCCTACTGCCTGAATCCAAAGAAATGCCAGCTTACAGGGCTCACGTTCAGTTGATGGAGGGTAAAGCAACCAAAACCCTCAGGACAAAGTTCTGGCCTAAAGGGGAAAGTCAGAGGCAGCGCCCCCGCGGCCACTGAAGGACGCCTGAGGGCGGGGCGGTCCGGGCGAGGTGGGAGGGAAGCGGCGGCCTGCGACTGGGGGGGCGGAGGGGGGGCGCAGACACTGAACCGGCTCCTCGCAGCGCGAGGCAGCTGCGGCCTGTGATTAACCATCCAAGGAGGAGAGAAAAGCGAAGGGAAGAAAGGGCAGTTAGCAGAGGGGGTAGAGGTTGGGGGAAGGAGGGGGCGAAGCCCGGCGGCGGAGCTGACAGTCCCCTTCCAGACAAAGGACTTGGCGGGAGGAGAGAACCCCGAAGGCGCGGCTGAAAGGCGCTGGGCGGCCCCTTCCGCAGGCCGCGCGCGCTCGGGCCGCGCGGCCAAGTTCCGCAGCCCGACAGATGGGGATGAGCGGCGGCCCGCCCCGGTCCTTGCCGACGGCCCGCGCACGCCGGGACCCGCGCCGCCCCTCGGCCCCAAGGAGCACCCTCGGCCGCGCCAGGGTCCCCCAGCGCAGAAGGCGCCCCGCAGGCCGGGCCGCGGCGCAACGCCCTGGGCCCTGGCTCTCCTGCCCTCCCGGGTCTCCGGGGCCGGCCGGGGGAGCCGCTCTGGGACGCCTTCCAGGCGGAGGGGGCGAAAAGGCGCCCAGGAGGCGGATCTGGCCACTCTTTGTTTCTGCCCCGGGCAGAGCGCGGCTCGGCCCTGTAAGGGGAGTAGCCAGTAGAGGGGGAGGGGTCCCAGGCTCTGGCCCCGGGACATGGGGCGCCGAGAAGCCTGGGGGACCCCCACCTCCTTCCCGAGCTGTTGCCCGGGCCTGGCAAGGGCCGGGGGCAAGGGCGGCGAGCTTGGGCCACACCCGTCCTGGAGTCGTTCCGCTCCCTTCCTCCATCTCTGGGCTCCCCAAACCCCCAAACTGAAGAAGTGATGGACACTCGGGGGGCTGAGACCCGGGATGCTAACAACAGCAGCAATAATAGTAACTGCGTGTCGTCATTGGCCTCACCAGCCCAAGCCTGGCGCGGCGGACCACGCTCGATTAAATCTCGTAATTAGGAACCACTTTAATGAATATTATTACATTTCAGGCGATTTCAAGAATGGCCCTTTATTTTCCGTGGGCGGGCAGCAGAAATATAATGAAGCGCTTGAAATTAACAACATGAGTCGTGGACGCGGGGCTCACGCGGCCCCCCGCGGGGCGCACCCTCCAGGTTCACGGACGTGCGTGCGCCCGGGGCTCCCGGCGCCCGCACCCACGCGCGCCCCAGGCTCGGCCCGCGGGATCCAGGGGACACGGCGCTGCGGCCCGCTCCGCGCCAACCCCGCCCGGGCCCGCAGGACGCCTCGCGCTCAGCCCAGCCGTGCAGGAAACCCGCGGGAAGGGGGTCCCCAACGCGAGGCCCGGCGCGGAGCGGGTGTCGGGGTGCGGGCGTGGCGCCGCCACACAGCCCTTGGTCGCGTCTCCATTGCCCTCCCAGGGCGCCGCGCCTCCTCCCGGCAGCCTGCCGGTTTCGGCTGAGCCGGGATGGCCGGGGGGGGGGGGGGCACCTGGGGAGCTGCCGGGGCACGCGTGACCGCGGAGGTCGGAGGTCACTCCGGCGGAGACAGAGCTGGCAAACCGGTGGCCAGCGAGCGTCTGCGCCCGTCCGTGTCCGGGTTTGTGGTGACCGCGCTGCGCCCGCACACCTGCGCAATGCGGTCCAGACGCCCCGCCCAAGTCACCGTTACCCGCAAGGAAAAATCCAACACCCAAAGTGGGAGTCCTCCTGGAGATTAGACGGGTGACACCCGCGTGGCTCCGTCCTTGTCTCCCCTGAAGAAAGCACTTGGCGGGTCCACCAGCGTGACTCTCAGGCCTGTGTAGACCCTTGGATTCTGGTCCGACCCTATTCATCTGATCACCTTCGGCAGCCGGAAGAGGAAGGCCCTCTGGGCTCCTGGGGCTCCCTTCTAGGCCCCTCGGTCGCCCCGTCCTCGGCCCCCCCCCCCGCGGGAGCCGCTCCCTGTGCAGGCCTGGGGGGCGGGGGGCAGCCATCCTCCCCCACCGAGGCCCCCCCAGGCCCCTGCCTGGGTTTTGCTGGGTGATGAACGGTGTGGGCACAGCCAGGCCTGAGGGGTGGTGGCGGATTGGCTGGAAGAAGCAAGGACTTCCTTTAAACGGGCTTTCCTCTGGAGAAAGTTTATGGACCGGCCTCCCTGAGGGGCGACATTCCGGGCGGTCCAGTTCCACCAGCTCCTGGGGCTCCGGTCTGGTCCAGGTAGATGTGAGGCAGTCGGAGCCCTGAGTCCAACAGGCTCTGGATTCAGAAAGGAGCATTGTCTCTCCTGCAGGCCTGGCTCTGGTCTCCACTTGCCACTGGGAGAGGGCCGGCTGGTGTGACAGTGACTCTCCGTGAGTCCTGAACTTAGATTGCATGCTGAATTTAAAAATGTAATAAATATAGGAGCAAAACCAGAATCTCAGCATATCGAGGGTCTGGGGGTTCATTCAGCACAATCCCCTAGCAGAGACAAAAAAGGAAACTCCCCATGCCACTGCAGGCTTGATGTCTGCTTGCATTCCTCCGAGGACAGGGAACTCCTTACTTTCAAAACTGTACATTGCCCTTCAACAATGTTATGACTTGTGAATAAATTAAAAAACAAGATGGCTGCTTCATGTTGCTGTACTGTGTTTTATTAAACAGAGAGCAGCCAATCGGGTAATAGAAGTTGTGCCTGTGCTTTTTGTTCAGGATTTGGTCTAAAGAACCCTCTGAACTGTGCAGTGAAAGGGGGGAGACATTCGGAATGGCCTTCGTGATGGGGTCCCACTGGAGAGGACCCTGGGGCACTCCTGGGAGAGGCAGCTAGGGCTCCAGAGCTTTCGTGCTGAGACCCCCAGTTCGCTCTCACTGAAATGTCTTTGCAAATCCTGGCAGGAGCCCCTCTTCGCCTGGAGGCCAGCTTCGGCTTGGGAAATCGATGTGCCACAGAAAACGCCCAGCCCGTCTCCTTTGGCAACAGACAATTCTCACTGGTCTCTGAGCTTCTTTTGCTGGGAGAACAGTCTTTTTCAAGCCAGGAAAGTTCGGGCATAGATCAGCTGGGCTCGCGAGGCGCTCTCGGCTCCCCTGCCTGGCTGCCTGGCCCTCAGCCCCCCAAAACAGTACCCCAGACACATACTTCTGGTGAGCTTCCGGTCAGCTCGGCAAAGCCTGTCCTTTCTCGGCATCTGTCGTGAGATGTTGTCCACGTCCTTTGCTTTGGTGGGGCGGGGGGAGTCCAAACAATAAGGAGAAACGTAAGAGAGGAGAGCCCTCCCCAGGGGGCCAGGGTCTCTGTCCCTCTCATCAGAACAGCAGGACCCAGGCAGACCTGTTGCATCCTGTAGGATTTTCAACAATTATTCGATGTACTCAAATGACTTTGGTGGTCCCGTGCTCACACAGGAGATATTCAAAGTGTCTTCATTGTTTAAAAAAAAATTGTACTGTGGCTACAAAGATGCCCAGGGCAGCTGGGCTGGACTTAGAAACACGCTCAGAAAAACTAGGCATTCCACCTCGGACATCCAATGTTTTACAATAAAGCGGTTTTTTTTTTTATTTAATGTAACTTTCAAGAATTGAAACACACAAAAAATGCAAGAGGAAATGTTCACAATGCTGATAACCACAGTTGTAAATAGAAACATTCATTTCTCATAAGATTATAAATATTTGATATCGGAACTGTAAAATGCACATGTTTTATAAACTAAAAAAAAGGAAATAAAAAAATAACAACCAAAAAACTTTGTTTCCTGCTAAAAAGGCATATCATTTCATTGAGTTTTCCTAAGCAGCAGATGGTTATTCACAGAATTTTAAATTACAGCTTTTCTTTTTATATTTTCCTTTTTAAAAAGGTTCGCACTGGTCTGTACAAAGTAAGAATATTACCGCAGGGAAGTAGAGAGGTTTAAGGCAAAGAGAGAAGCTCGCTCTCAGTCCTCCGGGGCTCGGCCGTGGGTCTGGCTCAGCCACGGGCACACCCCCGGGGCCGTCCCCCGCCGCACGCACGTGACATTTGGACACGACTCGGCTTCCATACACTAACCAGAAGACAGTGCAGAGTTATATATATATATAGATACTGTGTTTGTTTATATATATGTACTTGGCGGGGATATATTGAATATATTTAATTTACACTGTACCACACCATCAAAAAATAAAATGTATATTAAAAAAAACAAGAAAAGACAAAAAGCGATAAGAAGGGATTATTTACACATTTTTCTTCCTTCCCCTAGACCCTGGAGGGTTCTGAGTTCCTTTGAAAGTCAAGGCAGCCCGCCACATGTTCTGAAGCTGGACTCACACAGGCCCGCTCGTGCGCGTGTGCACGCGACGCAGAGAGGTGCACACGCCCGTATGCACCTTGAAAGAGTGCTCTACGTAGCAGAAGCAGCCACTTAAAAAAAGAAAAAGTAAAGGAAGAACAAAAAGAAAGGAAGAAAATACCAACTCCCTCTGGAGCCCTGTGCCCGCCCAGAGGCTGCAGAGCTCCGCCGTTTCCGGGGCCGCACGAGCGCCTGGGTGGCTGCTGGAGCCGCAGGAGACTGGGGGGGCTGGAGGGACCAGGGGCCTCTGGACCCAGGCTGGGCCAAGGGTCCCCGAGGTGGTGCCTGGAGGCAAGAGAGCTGGCCTGGCAGCAGGCGGCTGGGTAGGGGACAGCGACACAGACAGACTAAGCACAGACGGAGGTGCTGGCCAGGCCTTGGCGAGGAGGAGGGGGAGGAGGGGGAGGAGGGGGAGGAGGAGGAGGAGGGGCAGGAGGATGAGAAAGAGGAGGAGGCGGAGGAGGAGGGGGAAGAGGGGGGAGGGGAGGGAGAGGGGGAGGAGGAAAGGCAGGAGTGGGGGGGGAGGCTGGGGCCTGGGCTGCCCACCACCAAGGGCCCACTTCCCAGGGTGCTCCTCAAGGACCCCAACAGTTGCCTGGCCCTGGGGGGCCCCGTGCTCCCCCCAGCCCAGGGCTCCCCTCGCCAGATGCCCACACAGAGTGGCAGAACTCATAGACCAAGTAGGAGCTATTTATTCGGTTCACAGTCGTGTGAAATGCAGCAATAAAAATCTTTGGACTTTAGCAAGTTGTTTTACTTTTTTTTCTTCTTTTGAAATTAAAAAATAAAAGTGTCAGATGTCCCACAATGGAGCTTAGGGGATTAAAAAAGATGAAACCCTAAGCAGCCCCCCTTTGCAAAAAAAAAAAAAAAGAAAGAAGAAAGAAAGAAAACTCATAAAATTAGCATAATCTCATAAACACAGAAAAACTCAAAAAATACTTTATAATCAGACATTTTGGATTTTATACCACCTGTAAATTATATACACATAGAATATTGCAGAACCTTAGCTAATACACGGTATTATCACGATTAATGCTGGTATCATCTTTAGACACTGGCCCTTTATGATTTTAAATTATTGCATTGTTGCGCGTGGACGGAGCCCGGACTCCGCGCCCGCCCGCCCTACTCGCTGTCCGACTTGCCCTCCTTGGCGGTGGTTGAGTGGTTGTACAGACCCTGCGCCATCAGGTGCACGGCGAGCGTGTTCTTGTTGCCCGTGGCCTTCTTGATCTTGGCGCGCTTGTTCTGGAACCAGATCTTGATCTGCGACTCGTTGAGGCTGAGCTCCTGCGCCAGGCTCTGGCGCCGCTGCTCCGTCAGGTACCTGTTGGTCTGGAACTCCGCCTTGAGCCTCTGCAGCTGCTCGGCCGTGAAGGCCGTGCGCGGCCTCTTGTCTTCCTTGTTGGGGTTCTTCTTCTTTGGTTTTCGAGACCTGGGACCTGGGGAGGCGCGGTGGACAGAGAACAGGGTGAGGTGGTCTCTGGGCGCGTTTGCCCCCTCCGGTGAACCAGGGGACACAGAGACCAGGGAGAAAGGGCCCAGTCCCAGGGGTGGGGGCTTGGGGCTGGGCTTGCACCTGCTGCCTCCAGGACCTACTGGGAGAAAGTGATTAGATAGGCTGAGAAAGATGTGAGTGTAAGGGGGTGAGTGGGGGTGAAGGGCATGCTTTGTGGGAAGGTCGCCGGGGGCGCCTGGCTGACTCAGTCGTGGGTGCATGTGACTCCTGATCTCCGGGTCCTGAGTTCGAGCCCCATACGTGGTGTAGAGTTTACTTAAAATTAAAAACAAACAAACGAGCACAAAGGTCTCCAGATAAAAGGAAACTCCAGCAGGAGAGCAAAAATCCACAATGTCCTAGCCTGACCTTCTCTACCCGTTTCTGGGGTTCTGTCCAAGTGTGAAAATAAGGCGGAGGAGGTCCAAGAGAGGCGAGGCAGCACAGCTGGGGGAGGGGCGGGGCAGCCAGAGCGGCAGGAACAGGGGCCCAGGGGACAGTGACAGGATTCCCCCAAGATGCCCACAGGGGACACCTCTCAGGTGCCTGCTGGAGAAGCCAGGGGGCCACCGAGTCCGAGTCCGGGGAACAGCCGGGGCCCCCTGGGGTCTGCCTCCACCCTAGCCCCTTTCTACCTCCTCTAACTGGCCCTAGTGGGCCCAAGTTCATTGTTTCCTTTCTGGAGGGGAGGGGGCACACACATCCTTTCCTGGGTGGGGAGTGAGCACTGAGCCCCTAGAAGCCCCCTCCTCCAATCTCCTGGTGCAGGAGAGGGGCCTTGCTCCCCCAGACTGGGGCTGCCTCACTGGAGGCCTGGGGGCGGGAGGCTGGGAGCCCAGCAGACCTCGTGCAGAGGGTTCAGGCTTCTGACCCCCACACGGGGCTCCTCCCCCTGGAATCCCCCCTCCCCCGCCACTTGAGGTTGGTCTGGGACAGTGTAAGGTTCCTCGGACCCGGTCATCCGCAAAGGCCCTTGTGAGGGGAGCAGAGAGGAGGGCCCAGCGCCTTCTTTTTGTTTCTGTCAAGAAGTTGGGCCCCACGAGGGTGTCTTTGAGGGAAGAGGCCTCAAACGCCGTTGGGGGAGGGGTCTGGGCCGCACGTATGGGCTTCTTACTACTGAAGAGAACTGACTTTGGGGAGCAGCGGCCGCAGCCCCTTCCCAGACGCCCGTGGCGGGTGGCTGGACCCCTGCCGGCTCCCTCGAGCCGCCAGAGCCCCCGGGTCCCCGCCCTGCGCCCACACGCCCACCCCGCGGGGCCAGGGGACCGCCCCGCCACCCTGCGCCGCGGCGTCGGGGGGAATCCGGCCGGGGGGGCCTCCGATCGCACGGAACCGACCTGGGAGGGTGGAGAGCGCGCCCGGGCGCCCGGGCCCCCGAGAGCCAGCGGCGCCGAGGGCTGAGGACGCAGCCGTGCGCTCCCGGAGAGGCACACGCGGACAGAGGCGCTGCGGCGCCGGAGACGGGCCGCCAAGGGCCATTCGGCCCAAACTCCCGGCCTTCTACAACGTAGAGCAAAGCCACACTCGCCCCCGCGCGCGCACTCGCCCGGGGCGCAGGTTCCGCGCGGGCCGGCGGGCTTCGGTCGGGGGGCTGCCAGGGCGCCCGCGAGGGGCTCGGCGGCGGCTGGGTGAGGCCTCGCGAGGCCCCGCACCGGCCCGGGCCGACCGCGGCCTCCCGCTCCGGGAGCCGGCGGGCCCCCGTCTCCCCCGTCCCGGGGAAGCACGCTCCCCGCCCTCCAAACTCCTCCGGTGCCGGGGCTCTTGCACACCCGAACCAGCCCGTAAAAACACAAGACACCACTGGGTGGGAAGGAAATCTCCCTAAAATCAGAATGTTTCGTTCTCTCTCTCTGATTTTCTTTCAAACCGTAAACACTTGAGTCGCAGACACAGAACCAAAGCTCGGCCGAGAAAACTCTCTGCATTGCTTCTTTCTAAAAGGCCAAGAAACACGAATGTTACCTTATAGGGTTTTTTGGTTTCGTTTTGGTGCAAGGAGGCCAGCGGCTGGGGCCCGGCAGGGCTGCGGGGCTCCCGCGAGCCAGCGGGGCCTGGGGCGGCGCGACTCGGTCGCTGCACAAAGCCGGACCGAGACTCCTCGCTGGCCGCTTTGTGAGCCTATATGTTAATTAAATATTAACAAAGGAGGGAGGCGAGAACAATGGAGCAAATTTCAGATCTAGCTGGAGAATTTTGGATTTCACCAGAAATACACACACACGCTTCTGGGGAAGGCGGCCGAGGGGTGACTCGGTTGTGCCGCGATGTGGGTAAACAATCCCCGCAAAACAGTTGAAGGGTCGGGGGGCAGTGGGGTCCTGTCTGGGCTACCAGCTCAGGGACAAATGGGAGTCCGTCCTAATGGCGGTTTGCAAGCCGAAGACCGCATTTCATGCAACTGACGATTTCCACCAGGACGTGGATGTAGCTTTTAAAAATCCAGATCTATGAAAAATACACCCAGCACCTCTGCACACACTCCAGCCGCCCCCCCGCCCCCGCCCCCGCCGAAATCTGCCGCTTTCCTCCCGCCCGGGAGCTGCGCCGGGAAGCCTCTGGGATAAGGTCCTTTATTTGGGGGACTGCAGGCCTCCCTCCTCCAAGCTGTGATCCCGATGTGGGTGCTGAGCTCCCTCACTGGGTGCCAGGCGAAGGGCGCCTGTTTCCGTCCCCTTCCCTGTCTCTGTGCCCCGCTCCTCCCTCCTCAGCCCAGGCCCAAGAGTTGAAAGAAGAGCCCGGAGCGTTGCTCTTTTCTTCCCTCGCTCCGTCTGGGATAACTGGGGCGTGGGCTGAGTCTAGGGCTGGGCCGGGCTGGGCATGGGTCCCGGGACTGGACAGAGTTGGAAGGACGGAGAAGGGGTTAAGAGTGCAAGCTTCTAGGCCCGCTTTCCGGCCACCCCCGGCCTCGGCAATAGACTCCAGCCGGGGGAGGGCTGGGAAGGGATTCCGAGGACTGGCCCCCAAAAGCGAGCGAGCGAGCAAGAGGGTGGGAGAAGATCCTGTCTCGACCGCTTTTCTAAGAAATCTGTACCCGCCTGCGAGTCGATCGAGCCCCCTCTCCTCCCGGCCGCTGCCCGGGCCAGCGTAGCCGCGCACAAGGTCCCCGTTTGTGAGTCTTTGTGTGGGGGGGTGGGGAGCTGGGGAAGGGGGGTGGTGTCCCGGTATCTTCTCCCCCCGGGGAAGTTCCCGCGCCAGCGCCGCCCCGCAACCCCGCCGGCCTCCCCGCGGCGGGCTCACCTGAAGACGGCCGGTCGGAGTAGCGCGTGCAGTAGACCCAGGCCGGCCAGAGCATGGGCTGCGCGCCCAGGTTGGCGCCGGCCTGCGAGCTGTCCGAGTCCGAGCTCACCGACAGGTCGCCGCCGCCCAAGCCGCGGGCCTTGAGCGCCCCGTCCAGGGGGGCCCCGGGGTCGCCGCCTTTCTTGGCGCCGCTGTGCAGCGAGAGCGCTTTGGAGCCGCCTTCCCCGTCGCCCGGAGAGTCGCCGCCGCCGGGCAGCGACCCGCCCGCCCCGGGCGCACTGGGAGCGTTCGGCCGGGCCTCCCGGCCCGACCCCAGGAGCTGCTCGGCGCCGCCCGCGCCGCCGCCGCCTCCTTCCGCGCCGCCCGCGCCGCCTTCGCCGCCGGCTGCACCGCCTCTTCCTCCTCCCGCGCCGGCACAGCACGTCCCCGCGTCCTTTCTGCGGCCGAACTCGGGCCGCAGGATGTTGTCGATGAAGAAGTTGGTGATGCGGTGCGGGTGCTGGTGGTTGCCCGGCGCCTGCAGGACCGCGGGCAGCATCAGAGCCCGCCGGCGGCCAGTGTCCGCGGCGCCCGGGCTGCCGCCGCCGGGGCTGGACTCCGGCTGCCGCTGCCCCTCCGCCGCCGCCGCTTCGATGGGCTTGGGGTCATTCTCCTCCATGCTGTTCGCGACAAATCCCAAATTGGTTCTCCGGGGACCCCTCCCCCCCACTCCAATCAGCCCTCGGCCCGCCCGTGATGCGCTCGGGGACCCTCGCGGCCGGCGCGCGCCCCTGCCCCGCCGAGTCTTCCGAGGGCGTGCGCGGCGGCCGCGGCCCGGGCCGGGGTCCTACTGGTCACCGGCCGCGTTCGGAGCGGAGCCACGTTCCAGATCCACGAGCCGAGTTAGAAAATACCGAGAGTCGCCCCCGCGCCCAGACGCCGGGAGATTCAAAGAGTCGGGTCCTCGTCTCTGCGGCGCCCCGGGGCGCTAGGCAGTCGCGGAGGTCCGGCGGGGACCCGGGGCTCCTCCCGGGCTGCGCGCTCCTCTCCGCGGCCGGCTGTCTCCGGTTCCCGCGCCGCCGCCGAGGCCGCCCGGGGCTGGGGCCGGAGCTGCGCGCATGCAGGCAGCGCGCTCGCCCGCGCTCACGCCCGGCCGGCCCGGCTCGGGCCGCCGCCGCCGCCGCCGCCGCCGCCCGGCCGCCCCCGCCCGCGCGCCCCGGCCGGCCCTCGAGGGTGCGGGGCGCGAGCGGTCAGCGCGCCCGCCGCCGCCGCCAGCACGCACATGGAGGCCCGCGGGCCCGCGCTGCGCTCGGCCGCCGCCCCGCCGCGGGCCCGGGCGCCCCACCGGCGTGCGGCCGCGCCCCCGCCGAGCCCCGCCGAGCCCCGCGGCCCGAGGCGCATGGGTGAGCGGCGGCAGGCGCGGGCCTGGGCCGGGCCGGGCCGCCCGCGCTCCCTCGCCGTCTGCGCGCCCTCGCCGCCTCGGCCTCGGCGCGGGCTCGGGCGGCTGCCAGGCCACTTCGCGCAACCTGAGACACTTTCACTCTGGATTTTTGTTCTTATTTTTAACAGAGCCCCCTCGAGTGACGTCGCGGGCCGGTCTCCTGGACACGTGCCTCGGGCCAATGGCCGCGGCGCCGCGCGCCCACGTGACGAGCCGGCGGCCGCTCGGAGACGGGGGCCGCCCGCCGCCCCTCCCCCCGCCGCCGCCGCCCCTCCCCCCCTTAAAGCGGCCGCGTCCCCGGGCTCCGCGTGCCGGCGCCCCGGCCCCGGCGAGCCCCGCCGCCGCGTTCCCTGCGCTCCCGCTCGCGCTTTCCCGGCCGCCTCTCGGTTCGGGGACCCCGCGGAACCCCCGCGACAAGCCCCGCCGGGCCACCCCGGCCGTGCGTCGGCGGACGCGCGCTGCAACACCGCTATTTTTAACATTTCCATATTGTTTACCGTGGGGAAAAAATCCCACAATTCCTTGCACAAAAATGCATAAATAATATTAAATGAGCTGCCGAGATACAAAGGGACTTTTGTAGTCTCCTTTCCTTGCTGGCGGAGGGGGAAATTGTCACTTACACTTGACTTTGGTAACCTGGCAGATTCCTGCCTTTAACGCAGAGCTGGCGCGCAGGACGCTCCTCCCGTAAGGCACTCATTGTAAGTGTGCATGTGTGTGCGTGTGCGTGAGCAGGGAGGCGCGTGCATACGGTAGGATTCCACCCGGGGACAGCGATCCTCATGAAACATGCATATAGACCTCGAAGAGCGCGGGAATATGATTTGGGGCTCCGTGTGGGGAGAGAGAAATACGGGAGCATGGCGGGTGATAGCCGAAGCCGCTGTTTCCAAAAGGACAGCCGCGCCGAGGGCTCGGCCAAACCTTAAAAACCGGTCGGAGAGAGAAAATTCCCCAGATCGGCCGCCTCCCCCCAGTTCTCAGACAATCCTCCCTCCTCCCCCACATCTCCACCCCCCACTGAGGGGCTACCAGGCCCTTAGCCTCCTTTTCTTTGTTTTAAAATCCTTTAAACTAGTTCCCGGGGAGAGCAGGGGGCCATCTAAAAGGGGCTGCGTTGTGGGGGCCGGTCCTTTCTCCCCACTCCTCCCAGTTTTCCTCTATCTCTTTCTTAACTTCCTTTCCAGTTGCTGTCAGAATGTCCCACTTGAACTTCTGTTTCCTCTTCTCTTCCCCTCCTTCCTGTTTGCCCTTCTCTCCTGCCCCCCCCCCCCCCCCCCCCCCCCCCCCCCCCCCCCCCCGCTGCACGCGCCCCTCGGAACTTGGTGGTTGTTCCCGTAGGCTTGCCTGCAGATCATTTAAAATGCATTTTTAGGGAAATTTGCAAACTTCAGTTAGCATCCTAAGGGATGACTCGGAGGGTTCAGGAGCACTGACACAGTCAAAGTACCTTCCACGGAATGTGGGGAGGGGAGAGGGAGCGGAGGGTGAGCTGGGGCACCGCTGCAGCTGAGGCCCAGGGCAGATCAGCTCTGGGCCTGGGGCTGCAGGGGTGAGGGGGGGCACTGCCAGGCTGGGGAGGTGGGATATGATCTGGGCAAGCGGCCCTCCCAGGACGGTGACTGCCCGGCCACGCTGAGTGTCGAAAGCTTCACCCTAGTCTGGCTCGGCTCTCCCCCCATCGCACCCGGGGCCTCCCCCTGTCTAACGCAGCTCTGCCTGCCCGCTGCGGTCCCGGGGTGCGAGCCAGGCGGCACAAGGGGCAGCAGTCACAGGGGTCTGCTCCCAGGGAAATGAACCTGGGGCGGGGGGCTGGGTGGGGGGCCAGAGAAGGTGCTGGCCCCCCTCGTCACCCAGTCCCGGAGAGGACTGAGTGCGGTAGGCTCTGGAGCCAGATGGAGAGGCTCCTTGGTCTTCTGTGAGACTTGAACAGGGCGGGGAAGGCACTCCTCACTTGGGGTGACTCAGCTCCTTCATTTTCCTCCCATCAGAGGGGTCCTTGCCAAATTATCTGGCTCAGCACACACCTGCCGGGGGCCGTCCCTGCGTCTCAAAAAATCAAACCTCACAATCTGCCTGCCCCTAGGAAAATGGGGCTGGTGGGGTTTGTGGGGACACCCTTTCAACACATGTTTATGGTTTTCTGGGAAATTTTCCTGCAACTCTGAAAACGCTAATCACCAGGCAGGCGACGTCCGAGCCCTTCAGGTCCCCAGAGCCCCCGTGAGTGGAGGGAAGGCCCAGGGCCGGTTTGCTTCCTGTAAGACCGCCCCACGTTAATTTCTCCACCTGTCCCATGAAAAATCAATTAGGCCGGCTCCTGAGAAATATTTCTCATTTCTTGGGAAACTTGGCCTCTGATTGCCTTGGCATTAAGGGAGCCCCCGGGGCCGGACTTGTGCTGTGGTCTCTCCGAGGCCCAGACCCAGAGTCAGGGCCGCGGCAGGAACTCCGCCAAGCGGCCCGTTCTCTCTGGGCAAAGCTGGCCTGTGTGTGGGCAGCACGCTGCCATCGCCGGGTCTCCAGGCTGCACGGTCGCACTGGCAGGAGGAAGAGGGCCGAGACCCAGGTTACAGGCCTGGGGAGAGGGCCAGGAGGTGCCGGACGCAGAGGAGGGCAAAGAGAAAGGAACGTGGACAGAAAGAATTTGAAAGTATCAGGCCACCCAAAGCCAACCCAAACATGACAACAGTTCCCCTAAAGAGCACGCCTGGAGAGGGAGCGCATTCAGAGGGCCAGCCTGGGGGGCGAGGGACTCTGGGCCAAAGCTGCGGAAGCGGAGAGAATTCTAAATCCTACAACACAGACATCGGAACAAGCTGCCTCAGTGCCGTGCTGGAGGCCCAGGCCCTGCCTCCTGCGGAATCCGGGACACGGCCCTGGCTGTGCTTTTTGGGGGTGCGGGCGTTTGTTGGATTCTCCTGTGGCCGCCCTGCGCCCACCGAGCCGCGCTCCCCTTTTTGCGGCCCCTGACGGCCGAGGCCGCGTTCAAGTTAGGTTTCTCAGGCGCTGAGGGATCAGGGGAACCACCGCGGGACCTGTGTTTCTCCTTAGCGTACAGGAGGCCGCGGCCCGGGAACCTCGAATGTCCCTCCTCTCGCAGGTGCAGGTACGGAGCCGCAGCAAACCACTGGCTTTCGGAGAAGCGCATCCGTCGGCGCCTGTCTGCACAAAGAGGGGCCTGGAAGAGTGTCAGAAGGAAAGAACGCTTGTGGACACGTGGGTTTATACAGGCCACACTCGCGTTACAAACAGAACCTGCAGGGCTGCCGAGGGCAGAGGAGCTCCTGGGCACGTTGGGTGCCCGCCTGCAGATCCAGCCTCCTTTTTTTTTTTTTTTCTTAAAACGAGGCTGGAGGAGGGTGACGTTTCCGTGGCAGCTCCCTTGTCCCCTCACGTCCCACACTTGGGTGGGTGGGCATGGGGACACTTGGGGGTAAGAACGGAGGCAGTGAGAGCGGGAACGCCCGCAGGGGTCCCCGCCACTCGGCTGGTAGAGTCGCCCCACAATTCCAGAGAGCGAAACCTGAACCCCAACAAAATCAGGCCGGGCAGCCCCGCGCCCCTGGCTGGGAGCCTAGCTCCTAGCAGCCTGGCCCTGGGTGCTGGGCCCCTGCCCAGGGAAGCAAGGCCGAATAGAGCAGGGAGACGGGCCTCCAGACTGGCCCAGCCCCGGCCTGCAGACAAAGGCTGCACTGGAGGAGCACAGGGAGCGAGGATGGGTCTGGTGGGCCGGGTCGGGGAGGGAGCACGTCTGTGCTCACCTCCAAGAGAAGCACTGGCCTACACACCCAGCCGGTGACGTGGGGCCCAGGGTCATGGAGGCTGGGCCTGGGATCAAGGACCTCAGCCGGGTGACCCCAGGAAGGAAGAGGGTAAACACTGCAGTGGCCAGCCTGGAGGAAGGCCGCAGCCAGTGCTGGAGCGGAGGTGCCTCCGGCCTCCCGCCGCCTCTCCTGTCCCTGCCGGCAGCAGCCACCCGGCTCCGCAGAGGTGCTGGGAGGCGCAGCAGAGAGCCTGGTGGGCGGTGGTGCCCAGGCTGGCTCAGCGGAGGAGGCCATTTGGGCAGCAAGCAGGCTTTGCCCGTCTGGGCTCTGCTGGGGGGAGCCGGAGTGAGATCAGCATGTGCTCAGGCCACGCTCCTGGGGGTCCTGGGGCACCGTGTGGGAGAGGCACCCCTGGAGACCGCCCTCCTGTCCAGGCCGCAGAGAGAGGTCCTCATCTGGACACTTAGCTCTAGCATTAGCCTGGGACAGCTGGGCGGACGTGTGGAGGATGGGCGGCCTCCGGAGCGGGGAGACTGCCATGCGGAAACCTTCCCTAACCTGGTGTCTCTTGAAAACAGAAGCTTCTGTAGTCGGCCTTACTTGTGCTGGTGAACTCACACCCAACTCTCTCCCCCATCTCGGCCCGTGCCCACCGTCCCTTGACTCTCTCTTGCCTTAAGTGACCAGGAATCTTTGGGAATCTCTTTGCGCCCTGGGGTCCCCTTCCCTGCTTCGCTGCTGTTCTTAATCCCAGTCCAACCCGGACCCCTCTAGAAGTTGGGCCCCTTGTGCTCCAGACGGGGCCCAGGCTCTGGGGTCTGGCACGGACGCTCTCCAGAGCAGCCAGCACAGAGTGGCGGTCGTAGACACTGTAAGCACGGTGTCCCCTCAGAAGAAAGTGACGCATCCCAAGGACTCTCGAGGAAAATAGGTACCCTTGGTTTGGCAAAGAAATTTGAAGAGCGGCGCTCAGAGTTTGAGCTGGCTTCGCAGGACGGAGCAGGGCGAGTGAGAAGACGGAGCGGAGGGTGACGGAGTGGAGACAGTGAGCCCCGCTCCGACCTCATGATTACTCACAAATGGTGCAAGGACTTCAAGCGTCCAGCCACTGTCTTCCTTTGGATCTTGGAAAGGAAAAGACCCTCAAAGGGACCCCCCCACACACACCTGCTCACCTCACAGAGCACGAGGCTTCTTTTCCTCTGTTTTTCTCTAAAAGCCACGGGGAATCGCGGAGACGCCGCAGAGCAGACGCAACCATGTGCTGACTTTATGCTGTTTTTGGAAGCGTGTTTGAGGAGCTAGAGCTTTTCAGGACTTTAGACAAGTTCGGGCTTCACTCAAGTCCCTGGACCCGGCCCAGCTAGTGAGACAAATGGCTCCATGGTCTAGATTTCCTGGGTGGGGGGGGGGGGAGACTATCCACGCCATCACTCAGCCGTCCCCGACTGAGCAGCACCCCACCAGCGCCCCACTGGAGGGACTCAGTGGGATTCTGCCCTGGCTCCGCTGGGGGAGGGAAGACTTTTGAAAACCTGTGTTCAAGTTGATTTCTCTGTCCTTTTGTCAACTAGAACTGTATAGTTGGCTCTAAAAGGGTGAAACTACCTTGTGATTTAGATTCGAACATTCCCTGTACTTGGCTGGATTACTGATCAGTTCCAGGGACTTCAACGAAGCCAGTCACCTCTTCCGCTGGAGTATCTAATGGCTGAGCCTTCCTAAATGTATGTTGGAGGGCGGGGGGGGGGAACGTCCCAACCTGGCAACTTCCTGTGCTGAGCACTGAACGCAGGGCACTCGTGGGAAGGGTGGGTGCCCTTGACGGGCGTGAAGGCTCCCGCACCAGCCTGGGGAACCTGCGGGAGGGGACTGGCACCGGCCCGGGGCACAGTGGGTGCCAGCCTTCGTAACCCCCTCGGGGAGCGCTCGCCTAGGCCCCGGCTGCCCTTTCCTGGGCTCTTTCATGGCTGCTAGGGCCGGGACCCCCTCCCAACCTCCCTCAGCAGTCTGTCCCCCGCCTGTCTTCCCTCATCCCTGCACCCCCCCTCCCCTTCAGGAAAAGCCCTAGACGCAATGTTTCAGGGCCAGGGCCCACTACAGAAGCATCCTTTCTCCTGCAAAACTCTTCCCTCCCCTCAGTTCCTCTAACAAAACTGTCCGCTTCCTCCACAGGCAGCCTCTTTGTGTTGTGTTTTACGTGGTGGACTTCCAGGGTTTTCTGTGTGTCTCATGTCAGTTAATCCCTAAGACACAACAGCCTCTGTGATGCGGCGGAGTGCTGGGACTCCATGCCATTTGGGTATTAGCACAGGCCGGCGAGAGAAATCGGATATGTGCGAGGATTTCCCACATATGTAGCTAATGCCCTTAAATTCCTCGGGATTTACACCTCCCCGTCTACCCGGCGCGGGAAACGCGAGCTGTTCTAATTAACCGCCCGCGGTAGTTCTCAGTTGGCACTGCCGGGGCTACCTCGGCGCCGCCGCCGCTTCTGGGTTAGAGACGCTGGGGGCCCCGCGCCTGGGGCCGGCCGGCCGGGCCAGGTTTGGTGCCACCGCCAGGCACACGCGCCCGGGGGAAGAAGCGCGGGTTCCCCCAAACAAACGGCACACTCTGGGTGACAAGTGGGTTTTCGGTCTTATTTGCAGAGACGAGTTCAGCGGCTCCTCGTGCAGAGCCGCCTCGGAAACCGAACGTGAGACCAAGCGGGGGCCGGTCGGGCACCTCGCTCGGGTGCAGGCTCTGCGCTCCAAGACCAGAACGGGGTTAGGATCGGGAAGATCCGCAGAGGCGAACGACCCCCGGGGTTGGAGACCCGGCCGAACGCAGGCTTGCAGGCCCTCTGCCCCGGGCGGGAACCTCGCTTCCGCGGGGGAAACAAGCCCCGGAGAACGGAAAATGCAGCGAGCAGGGGAGCGGCGGTGCCGGGCTGCGCCAGCCGCGAGGAGAGCTCCCTCTCCGGGAGCCGCGGCGCCTCGCACTCGCGGGCTCCGGGGCGGGGTCGGGGCGGGCGAGCCCTGCTCGGGGCGGGGTGGGCACCCCCCCCCCCGGGCAGTCCACCCGCGCCCGCCGCGCCCCCGTCTGCGCAGCCGAGCGCGAGAGGGGAGGGCCCGCGCACCCGCAGCGCCCCGGAAGGGCCCGGAGAGGTCTCTGGCGAGCACAGGCCACTGCGCCCAGGGGCTGTGTGGTCTCTCGGCGGCGGCGACGGGTGGGGACGCCCCGCGCCGGGTCTTCCAGTCGTGCGCCGGACTCTGGCGGAGGAGCGCGCGGGGCAGGGGCCAGCTGCGCGCGCGGGGGGTGGGGGGCGGGCGGGGGCGCGGGCCTTTGCTCGCTCGAGTGTGACCCGGGCTCTTCCTTCTGGGGTGGTAGCCTCGGTCGGGGGCGCGGCTCCTCCACCTCTCTCGGAACTGCCTTCCCCTGCCCTCCCCACCTCGCTGCGGCGTGGGGTTGGGTGACGGGATCCCTGCTGGAGCCCCGAATGCGAGACCCCCAAGAAGCCCCGGAGCAGGTCCCCTTCCCCCTGCGCATCTGGGTGGGCTGAGAAGCCTGGGGCAGGCGGGGTCTTCGAGGTGATTCCTTGTGACTCGGTGTCCCGCCACGCCCCGAGAGGGAGGGAGGGGGCGCTGTGGCTCCGGCGCCAGCCCTGCCCGGGAGGCAGAGAGGTTTACACGCGCGCCGGAGGCTCAGAGTAGGCCCTTGGGGATGGGCCCGAGCAGGGCTCCTGCCTTCGGGCGAGGAGGGGACCCCGGCTCAGTTGAGAGACTCTCGGCTCGACAGCGGGGGCCCGGGAGCCAGAAGCCGGATCCCTGGGGGCGGACTTCTCAGCTTCGGATTTTTCCTTCGAGGTGAAGGCCGTCCCCCCCATCCCCCGCACCCCGGGTTGGAGGCTCGCGAGGGCGCAGCGAGGGCGGGAGCAGAGGCGCGGGGCCCCGGCTCGGGCGCAGCGAGGGCGGCCCGGGGCGCGGATTTGTGAAGCAGCTCACAGATCAGAGGGCCGCGATCGCCCCACCGACGTGGTCCAATGAGCCGCTGCAATGAGCGCTCGGCCACAAAGCAGCCGCGGCCCGGACTCGGCGGTTCGGCGCGGCGCGGGGCGGGACCGCGGGGGCGGGGGGCGCGCGGACGCCGCGACTTCAAAGCCGCTCGCCCAGACGCAGCGCAAGGGTGGCGCTCGCTGCGGGGGCGCGGCCTGGAGCTGCGTGCCCCCCACCCCCACCCGGACAGGGCAGGGCAGCCCGCTTCCTGCCCGCGGGGACCCCGAGATTGCGGCCGCCTCTGACCCGCCCCGCGCGCGCCCTTCCCCGTCCCGGGGGGCCCCGGGCGCGCTCACCTATAACCCTCACCCCGTCTGACGGCGAACTGCCCCCCCCCCCGCCACCGCTCCTCCCACCTTGAAGTCAAAGTCTGTCGTGGCCTCGTCGTCGGTGGTGCGGATGGGGGCGCAGGCCCCGCGTGCCCGCCGCGGGTTCCGCTTCTCCGCCAGGTGGGTCTCCCAGGCGTGCGCCGTTCGGACAGCGCGGGCCTCCGAGACGAGACGGGCCCCCACCTACGTTTAAGTGAGGGAGCCGCCGAGAAGGGGGAAGGGAGGCGGGGGTGTGGGGCGGGGGGGGTTGCTGGAAGGGAAGGAGAGCGAGGTCAGAGGTTAGAAAGGATTACGGCTCGGTGACCCCTCTCATCCTCAGCGGCTCAGGGAGGGGATCACCGAAGCGCTGGGTCCGACATCGTTTTAAAAAACCGAGTTGGGGGTGGGGGGCTTTGGTCCAGGGAAGACTAGAAGTCTAAACGACTTGGGGGCACAAACATAAGAGGCAGCAGAGGCTGCCTAGCTGCAGGGGACACGGACCTAGGGGGACGGAGGGGCTGCACTTTGTCTTTCAGAGCCTTTTTCTTTGCAGTCAGTACATTTTTTTTTTGAAGCGATTTTGCAGGCGGTTCCTTCCACGGCCCATCACCTTAGTTCTTCCAGAGTCACAATCGTAATCTTCAAAATAGCCCCCTTTAAAAAGAACCCTCACTGCCCCTCCCCCCACTCACAATTGTTAGAGACCAACACCGTTTCCTGGGTGGGGCTTCTGGGAGCTCCACTTCCGTGTCCACTCGCTTCGGAGAACTCTCCACTTACAGTCTTTGGGGTTCCGATTCTAGACTCCGGGGCCCTGGGAGTCGAGGTGCAGGAGGTGTGCAGATTACGGTCTTGGCAAATACTCCACCGTTAGTAATTCCTTAATAACGGTTTACAACGGACAAGTCTTTTGTTACTTCCTCTCCTCTCCAGGAGCCTAGCGGAAGAGACCAACTCGAGAAAGCTCCCAGTGCCGGCAGGCATACCCTGCGTCTCAGTGTGGCCGCATCGACCTGTGACAGTGCGCATAGCCACCTACGCCTCTGATGAGTCCATGGCCCTCGGTGACCGTGACCGGGACGCCCCCAAGAGAGGCCCCTGCAGTGGGTGGGAAGATGCGTTTCTTCCTTTGCCCCCGAGGAGAAGGGCCTCGGATTCTTGGGCCAGACTCCCAGACTCCCCAAGCTCGGCCTCCTCAGCCGCGCCCCGCCCTCCCGTCTACTGGGAAGCCACTTCTGGCTTTCCCTTCCCCAGGTTCCTAAGGATAAATCCCCCTCCTCCCGGATGAGCTGCCCCCAGCCCCGAGATGGGCTCTGACATTTTCCTGGAGCTGTGGCAGTCCGGAGTAAAAAGAAAACCCAAGTCTGGTATGTCCGCCTCCACCTCCGTCTCCTCTAGCGCCCAGCCGCCTGCGATGGCCCCCGCCCCCACGTCCCGGCAGCTCCAAAGGGGTGTCCTTACCACCATCACTGCGTGGTGGTGAACAATCTAGATTTCTCTCCGCCTCTGAGCACAAGAGTCATGCCCGTGGCTGTCTCCCGGCCGCCTCCACCCTGCAGTTGACGAGGCGTACCAGTCCTAATAGATGGGTTCGGGTCGTGCCTCCCTTGCCCCCCAGTCTGTTCCTTTTAGGTTCCCGGTTTCTCTGGCTAAGCCTCCAGGGCACCTTGGCTAAGCCCTGGTCACCCCTCTTCTATCCCTTCCTCTCCCTCTGCTGCTGTTCCCTGCCCCCCCCCCCACCTGCTGGGAACCCTCCTGACCCGCCTCCTACCTCTGCCCCCCCTGCAGCCCGAGTGAGTGCAGGTCGGGTGCTCTCAGCCCCTCCTTTGCACCAGCCAGTTGTTTCCAACAGTGCATCCTGGGGACCCAGCCTGACCTGAGGTGCCCCGGCCTCCCTCTGCGAGCCCAGGCACCTCACTCTCCACGCGAGCCCCCCACCCCCACCTCAGGGGGTTCTGTCCCCGAAGTCTGGAAGCTCCTGAAGATCCTTGGGCACAGACAGCGGAGTGAGGCCGTGCTGCCCGCACAGTGCCTGACCAGTTGTCCGTTCTTCACGGCACTCACGGCTTCGTGAGGCTGTCAGCGTCAGCGTGGGTACCACGGGGACCTCCCGTGGGGGGGCTGTCCCCTGCGGCTTCCGCCCCTCCTCAAGCCTTGGTCTCTGAGCCCCTTTATATAAACTATTGGGGGCCCCAAAGACCTTTCTTTTTAATGTTTATTTATTGTTTTGAGAGTGGTGAGGGGCAGACAGAGAGAGAGAGAGAGAGAGATAGAATCCCAAGCGGGCTCCATGCTCAGCGCGGACCTGACCTGGGATGAAATTAAGACTCCCATGCTTAATCGATTGAGCCACCCCAGAGCCCCTCAAAAGACCTTTCTTTATTTGCATTATACCTACTGATTTTTTAAATTTTTATTTTTAATGTTTATTTATTTTGAGAGACAGTGAGGGAGGGAGGGGCAGAGAGAGAGAGGGAGAGACAGAAGATCTGAAGCGGGCTCTGTGCTGTCAGCACGCAGCGCTCGAACTCACGGACCGCGAGAGCACAACCTGAGCCGAAACCGGACGTTTAACCGACTCAGCCACCCAGGCGCCGCGCTGCTGATATTTATGATGTTAGAAATGACGATAAATGTTGTAAACCCGTTTGTTGGTTCCCTTACAATGACAATAAAAACCCTCCTCGTGTTTTCTTCAATAATACATTTCAACGAACATTTGCTGTATTTCCTCAAACGGAACAAAGTCAGAAACGCGGTGTTTTACAGGGTGACACACTTTATCGTCTGGCGTCAGAGGAGATTGCCGGAGCCTCGTCTCTGCTGCGCAAGCCTTTCCTTCGGCCCAGAGACGTGAGGAGAACCCGCCTTTCGCAGGTGGTTGGAAGCGGGGGGAGTGTTTTGTTGGGTTTCTTGGTCAGGTAACTGTGGACGGTGTCTCCTGGGATATCACACCAACGTTCAGCGAGTTAGTTGAAGGGACGGGAAGTTGCAACAAGAAACCGGAAACCACGTGGAGGAACATTCCATACGCTCTCGCCGCCTTGAATTTTAAGGGGCCTTGGAGCCAGGAAGGCCGTTGGGCCGCCGTCCATGCACCGTGTGGAAACCGACGGTTCGCAGGGCTCCGCGGCTCCCTGATGTCGACGCCCTCGTCACCCAGGACCACGGGGTCCCGTTCGTTGTCACCACTGAGCTCATCAGAAGCGTCTTTAAACACCGGAGGCTGTAAGGCTCTGGGGTCGGATACAAATTTTCTAAAATGTTGTTTTCACTTGAAAACTCAGATTTGATTCTTGGCAACAGCTCTGGTTTTCCTGGGCACGCCAGCCTCGGTTCTTCTGTTCTTGCGAAAATGTCTGTCAGATACCCAAGTCCGGGTAACGGTGGTCTGTCCATGGCACCTGTTGTTGGTGCACAGTGGGGTTCTGCAAACAGAGGCCCCCTTGGCCCGCAGCTCGATGGCAGGAGCGTCCCCACTGGGCACGGCCAGTTCTCCACCCAGAACAGTAAAAAGTACATATGTCCTCAAGGGCCAAGCTTTAATAAAAGCACATTTTAAAAAACAGAGAGAAACACACACAGAGAATCTGAAGACAGGCTCCAGGCTCCGAGCTGTCAGCACAGAGCCTGAAACGGGGCTTGAACTCAGGAACAGCGAGATCATGACCTAGGCTGAAGTCGGACACACAACCAACTGAGCCACACAGGTGCCCCAAAACCACATTTTTTAAATGTTTATTTTTGAGAGAGAGAGAGACAGAGCACAAGCAGGGGAGGGACAGAGGGAGAGGGAGATACAGGCTCTGAGCTCTAGGCTCTGAGCTGTTAGCAGAGAGCCCAATGCGGAGCTCGAACTCATGAACTGTGAGATCAGGACCTGAGCCAAAGTCAGACACTTAACCAACTGAGCCACCAGGGGCCCCTGAACACATTTTTGAATTAACCCTTCACTCGGGAGTGAGCTGGACGGACTGAGGGAGAGGATGTAATGCCTCTTAAAGAGAAATACTTTCTGTGACAATCTACTTGTCTAGAAATACAAGTGACACAGGACAGAAGTACTGTTTTGTCGACATTGAAGTGCACAGGACCCTTCCCGCTCTTAATAAAATCCAGCCTATTTTGACAACGAATCCCCACCCGAGGGCCGCACTCATGCATAGGCCGCACCCGGAGCCCCTCTCTGACATCGTTTTGAGGAATTGGACCACTTTCCGCTACCGCTGCACCTTGCACACCGCCACCAGCGTGGGCAGGGTCCCTGGGGGCAGCCTGGTGGCCGAACCCCGTCCTCACCAGCACTGCGGTTCCCTGCTCTCCCTGCCCCCTGGCCAGAGCTCATGTTCACACAGCCTTCTGGAGCCCCGGAGAGAGAGTCCGGGGTGTGCGACGGGGAGTCCCCAAGGGCAGGGGGCATGATGTCTCGTGCCTGGCACGCAGCAGCAAGGCAGGTCACACCTACTAATGATCGCTGTGTCCTGGGCACCGATCTAGAAACTTCACGTGGAATGATCCATTGAAAACACCGCAGCCCGTGGGCTCTTGCACCGGCCGGAGCTCACCGGGGTGTAAGCAGGGCTGGTTTTACAGGGTCGGCTCTCGAGGCTGTGGGGCGGCAAACCTAAAATCCTCCCGGCAGGAGCTGACGGCCATCTTCAGGCAGATTCCTTCCTCCTGCTCTGAAAACCTCCATTTTCGCTCTGAAGGCCTTCACCTGGTTGGGTGAGGCCCACCTCACTGTGGAGGGGGATCTCCTTTACTTACAGCCGGCTGATGACAGACAGGAATCACATCTACAAAGTACCTTGAGCGCAGCTTGTACGCGTGTTCGTGAGCTGGGTACCAGAGCCGCACCAAGTGACCCACAAGCCCCACCGCTCAGGCTCCAGGTGTGAGCCGATGTGCAGGAAGGGGACGGAAGTGCAGGCACCTGGGCCCTGCCCCAGATCTGCTGAGGCCGCTGTTCTGGGCAGGAGACCTGGGAATCCTCGTTTTAACGGAGAGCCCCACGGATGGGAGCCCCCAGCGTCTGAAGCCTCCAGTGCGGGGTCAAGGCTTTGGGACGTCTCTTCTGTCCCGTGTACCTGCTGTCATTGACCACGGACGCTTCTCGGGTGGTGACGCGGGGACTGCTGGGGTGTGGGCCCTGGGTCAGGAGGGGGTGGACCCCACGCGTTGCCGCACTGTCATCTCTGAGTGCTTTGGCGGGGAGGTGGCCCCGGGCTCCCCGTGACGTTAGGAAGGCTGGACCCCAGGTCTCTGCACGGTGCAAGACCAGACCGGGCCGCAGGTGTGCGGCATCGAGCCGCTGGGCCAGCGCGGCCCTGGCCCGTAGTGGCGGGGGCTGTCCATGCAGCCCTGTCGGGGGGCCATCGGGGGAGGGCTATGAGCAGGAGCCAGAGACGGCCTTGGCCAGTGGCCCCAGCAGAGGCTTTAGGGGCCTGGATTTCTTGCCAGAACAGCTCCCGGTCTGGCTGTGGCTGCAAGGGGTCTGGGGGGGCGGGCTGGGCTCTGGTGCTGGGGTGGCGGGGGGGGGGTCCTCCCAGGCCCTGGTGGGCAGGAGAAGCCCTTCTCGGTGGCAGCACTCAGCAGGAAGCCTTGCGGGGGGCTGGCGAGCCGGGCGCGGCGTCTGCGGCACCTGGCGGGTAGGAGCAGACGCTTTGCGGAATCAGCGTCCGAGAGGGTTAGCTTCCCAGGGGTCCACGGGCGGGAGGGCGCCCTGGGTCTGTGTGTAACTCCAGAAGGTTTACTCGCAGGGACTGATGACCCTTAGGGGCTGACTGCGAGGGACATGGCTCAGTGTTCCCAGGGACCCCAGGGTGAGATCGCTGGCCAAAAGATGACCTAACACCACTGTCACCCACCGGTCCTTGAGAAACACCACGGTCCTTTTGGTTTCATTCAATTTTGTTTTTCACAAACAAGCTAATAGCTCCTCCCGGCTGACTTTGGGGGTGTATGAGAGAACGCACACGTGTGCACACACATGCACACAGCCCCCACTGTGGCCTGGAAGGTTCCAGACAGGCCGACACTGTCTCTCTCCTCTCCTGCAGTGCTGTGGCTGGCCGTGCCACCCAAGACAAAACGGGAAAGTGGCAACACTCACATTTATGGCCGACAGCCTGGGTGCCCGCCCCTCCCCAGGGCAGCCTCCTGCACCCCCGGAGACCCCAGCCCCCCACCTTCTGCTGCCCTCCTTCGTTCCCAGCTGGGAAGTGAATCCCAGCTCAGACCAGGGAGCTTGAGGAAGGCCCCTCCTCGTGCGTCCAGTTTCACCAGGAAGAGGCTCTCGGTAGGATCAGTGGGGTCGGTGGGGTCATCAGGCTGCTTGGCAGGAAGAAGGGGCAGCTGAGGGTTGGGAGGGTCCTCTAGCTCTGCCCCTAACTCTCCCTCTCCTTGGCTCCCCAGTGCCTGTCATTCAGTCCTAAGAGGAGAGCCCTTGAACTGGGAAGGGTCTGCCCTGGCGGTGAGGGCGGGCACAAACGCAGATCCACCCATGTGCCCTCTCCCGGCTTCTCTGCCCGCAGGCCCTGGGTCAGCCCAGGCTTCCTTGGGAGGGAGGAGTCTGCAGGGTCCCGAAGCTGCAGGGGCGGACGTGAGCTCCGCCTGCCGTGACCCCAACGTGCGGGGGGTGGGGAACCGGGGCCTGAGGGCGTGGGCGGCTCGCCAGCCACACAAGCCCTCAGCTGTGGTGTCCATACTGTAACACAAACCTTGGGCTTAGAGACGCGTCTGAGACGCAGGTAAGCCTGTCCCCGGGGTAAAGGACATGCTGTGTGCACTTGCCGTGGGAACCCCACGTGCAGCATTGTCCCCGGGCCTCACCACGGCTTCTTCCTGGTCCCCTCTCTTGCCTTCCCCAGGACCTCAGCGGGTCACCTCGCAGCCTGGAGGTGGGGGCAGTGTCCAGCTGCTTGCTGAGGGCAGTCATGGAGCTCAGACACCCAGCCGGCCCGGGTGGGAGCACAGGTGGGGGCAGGCACCGGGTGCCACCGCCCCACCCCACGCAGGCTGGCCCACTGCGCCCCTGGCGGCCTGTTTCTGCACTTAGCAAGGAAGTGTCCTTGACCCTGGAGCCTGCTGCGCGTCCTGTCCCCAAGGCACGGAGCCCACCTCGAGATGCTCCAAACGCCTCTTGCTGACATTCCGAAATGCGTTTCCACCTGCGACACGGGGGTGGCAGGTTCAGTGCTGCGGCCGTGTGGGTAACGGAGCCCTGAGTGAATCGCAGACGTCTGGTCCCATCCTGTGGAAGGAGGCGGCGCGGGGCTGGCCAGGTGGCATGCCGTCCTGGGCGCCAGGCAGCTTCCCGAAGCCAGAACGAGGCAGGGCGAGCTCAGATGGGAGCCGGCGGGCTGCCGATGGGACAGAACCGTCCGCCGGATTTACTCCCCGGGAAGGTGCGCGTCTCCTCCTGCTGCTGTAGCAAAGTGCCGTCTAAAAAAATCACTGCGAGCGCGGGGGGTTCAGACAATACGCATTTATTACCCCGCAGCCCTGGGGGTCAGAGGTCTGGGGCGGGCCTCAGCGGGTCAAAATCAAGGTGGTGGCCGTGCAGATTTGGCCGGAGGCTGCAGGGGAGCACGTTTCCTGGACTTCGTCCGGCTTCCGGCCACACCTGCGGCTTGGCGGGCTGGCCTCCACGCCCAGACCCGGGTCCTGTGCCTCGGCTTCTGACCGCTCCTCTTCCAGCCTCTGCCCATCCTGCTTTCCTGGGATGAAGACCTTGGTGAGTGCACTGGACCCGCCCAGGGACCCGGAATCATCTCTCCATCTCAAGGTCGAAGTCACATCTGCCCAGTCCTGTTTCCCACGTAAACTCGGGCCGCAGCCAGAGACCACGGAACAGGCCACATAAACGACCCGGTCGCGTCTCACAGCTCTGGAGGCTGAGCGTCCAGCAGGCAGCTCTGCGGTCTGCTGGGGACCTGCACGCTGGTCCACTGATGGCGGCCTCTCTCTGTGTCCCCACCGGCTGAGGGGTGGGGGAGGGAGCCCTGTGGGGTCTCTCTCGTGCGGGCACTGAGCCCATCATGGGGGCCCCACCCTCCTGAGCCGGTCACTTCCCGAGGCCCCAGCTTCAGACACCATCATATCGAAGATGAGGTTGCAACACATGAATGTGGGGTCTGGGCAGTCCCGGCCCAGAACGGACGTGCAGGCTCTGGGGCCCGGGACGCGGGCATCTCTGCAGGCCCGCTGTTCAGTCACAGCAGGTCTGTGGGGTCAGGCAGGGCTGTCCTCAGAACTGCACACCTGCCTCTGTTACACTCGGGTCATTTGCATGAATGCTAAGATTTGGTCATCTCTCTTCCAGACAGAACGAGCTGTTTGCAACAAAGAGGAAATGGCGAAGCCGGGACCTCCCAAGCCCCCCCCGCTCTTGGGCTCCCAGGCCTCGGTGAGCACGCCCCAGGTTCTTGCCCCTCTGCCTGTGTTTCGGGTTGTCTCCCCTGCCGGACTCGGCTTCCAGTCCCGGGGCACTGTGACCACACCTGGCGAGGCTCCGTCAGGGAGCTCCCCGCTCCCTGGCTGCACCCTGTAATTTTGGCCGGCCCCCCACTGACCTGAAGGGATTCAGGAAGCAGACACTGGCTATGATTTGTATTCAGAACCTTCCCAAGATTGGGATTCAAAGTTAAAAACCGGCTCGTTTCTTTTTTTCCAGCTGCGCTTACAGATATTAAATGTTCTGCATGTAAGCCCTTCCCATCTGCCCCCCGGGGGCCAAGGAGGTGCCGTGAATCAGGCACTGGGCTGGGGACGGGAGGGGTGCGGGTTCCAACCGCCGTTAGGCAGCTGAGCCGCTGGGGGAGGATCGCCGCCCCTCTGCGGACTTCCCAGATGAAGGTGTGGGAAGAGGCCCCTCTGACCCTGGGACCCACCGGGACCGCTCCCTTCCACAGGTGCCCAGGCCAGGGGGGCCTTTTCTAGGCTAATTGAGCATTGCCCCCAATTCCACCCCATCAAAAAAAAAAAAAAAGGCTCTTGATTATTCACGTATGAGAACACGGCTTTAAATAGTACCTCAATCTGCTTCCTCACCCACCGAGCCGGGGTCTCCGTGGAGGTGCTGCCGCCCATGGGAACCTTCTCCAGTCTCCATCCGAGAAGCGGCGGCCGCTGGGAGCCGCCTCCCCCACCAGGGAGGGGACCTGCTTCCATCTCATTTCCGCGTGGTGGTGATTCTCAGGCTATGACAATTAATAAGACGGAGAACCCATTTGCATTTTTCCTGGGTGTTAATGACCTTCCAAGCCAGTGTTCAATTGTCTAGCTCAAAACCGCGGAGTGCGGGCTGCATGAATAATCCAGCCGGCGCCGGGCTCTCCACACACAGGGTAAAACCTCATTTGTGACCTAGTTCCTAAGTCGAGGCCGCGCCAGCGATCTCCACACACACCGGGCGTCCGTTTCTGCAGGTGTGCGCTATTTGACTAGAGAGATCACATCCTAAGTAAACTCGCTGTCAAGGTGTGAGGACTTAAATCAATGACACAGAGACCTAATTTATTTTACATCACCTGGAGCCGTAAATTTAATTAATTTTCCGTCTTGGGCACAGACGCACCTACGGGGTCCCTGTGATCTGGCTGCGGTCGGCATCGTAAACACACAGAGTAAAAACGGGGCTCAGGATGACCTCGGGGGAGTGGAGGGGAATGGGGCCATGGGCTGGGGCTGGGAGGGGGGCTTCGGCCGGGCTGTGGGCTGTCGGAGCTGGGAGGGTCCTAGGGAGACGGTGCTGAGCAGGTGAGCCCATAGCTCCTGTTCCCCGGAGCCCCCGATCTGCAGGCAGAGGACAGTCCTCACCGGGCACATGGGGGCGGTGCTTCTGTTCCCTAACATGGGACTCTTCTTTCTGGTGCCATGTCACAGACACGCAGCCCCAACCCTGAGGCCGTTGAAGCCAGATTTCTGGGCTGGGGGCCTGGGTGGCTCAGTCGACTTCGGCTCAAGTCATGATCTCGTGGTTTATGGGTTCAAGCCCCACGTCGGGCTCTGTGCTGACAGCTCAGAGCCTGGAGCCTGCTTCCGATTCTGTGTCTCCCTCTCTCTCTGCCCCTCCTCTGCTTGCACTCTCTCTCTCTCTCTCTCAAAAATAAATAAACCTTTAAAAAAGCCAGATTTCTGAGCTGGGCATCAGGTATCCTTCCCGCAAAGTGCTCCCTGGTGTTCTACATCAATGTGACTTGCATACCACAGACATGGGGGCCTCAACCCTGCAAATGCCTCCCAGTTCTGGAGGCCGGGGTCTGAAATCAGGCCAGGCAGCACCGTGCTTCCTCTGGGACCTGCAGGGGTGGGGGTCCTTCCTCCCTCTTCCAGTCCGGCGGATGCACACAGCCCTCGGTGGTCCTGGGCCGAGAGCCGGCTCCAGCCTCCGTCCCCGCAGGGCCCCCTCCCTGCACGGCTGGCCTCACGTGGTTCTCCTGCCAGCCCGGGGCACGGTGGCCTTGCACCCCCACACCGCAGTCTGCCCTCCTCTTCCCTGACTGGTCGGCAAGTACCCCACGTCCCAGTGAGGGCGCGGTCGCAGGGGCGGGGTCTGCCTACCGACGCGTCTTCTTGAGGATATAATTCAACGGGTAACAGTGTGCAGGGGGGCAGCCGCGGGAAACTGAGAGGTTCTCATCCACTTATTCCTCCTAAGGGAGTGTGAGCTTGGAGTGGTTGTCTCTCTCTCTCTCTCTCTCTCTTTTTTTGTCTACTTATTTATTTATATGTTTATTCCCCAAGCAGGCTCCAGGCTCTGAGCTGACAGCACAGAGCCGGATGTGGGACTCCAACCCACACACTGTGAGATCATGACCTGAGCTGAAGTCAGATGCTCCACTGACTGGGCCCCCAGGCGCCTGAGAGTTTTTCTATTGCTTCAGCTGTTCATCCACACGCACAGTAACTGCTTAGTTGGGTCCCACATTTATTAGCAGTGGGTTTTCTGTACTGACAGACGGTGACAGGGAGTGGTCCCAGGCTGGAGTGAGTGATGGACAGGGACACGTGACACCGCCATTCACGGGGCTTTGGGGGCACATTTGAAAAACATCCGACCCACCATGGGGTGCTGGCGAGGGAGGGAGGTATTTTCTTTCTTTTTTTTAAGTTCATTTATTTATTTGTGGGGGTGGGGCAGAGAGGGAGAGGGAGAGGGAGAATCCCCATCAGGCTCTGCACTGTCAGCACCCAACCCGACGCAGGTCTGGATCCCACAAACCGTGAGATCGGGACCTGAGCCAAAATTCGGAGCCAGACATTCAACCGACTGAGCCACCCAGGCGCCCAGGAGGGATTTTCGACAAAGATTCGTCTTCCTAATAAAACTCCGTGTATTAATTTGGTCATGCCTCTACTGAAATACTAGCTGGCACCAAAAAGAGGCCACCGTGCTGGGGGCCCAGACCTCCAGCGCCCTCAGATGGGCACCTGGTCATTTCTCAGAAAGACCGGACAGTTCGATCAGATGGGAGCGCGTTTGCCTGCAAGTTGCAGGAAGCCTTCTCCCCCGCGAAGAGGCAGGCGGCTGTGGGATAGCTGGAGGCCCGACCACACCCAGGCCGCGTCCTGTGGTTCTCGTGGCCCTCATGTCATTTTCCACGCCTGATCACAATGTCGCAGGGTCTGAGGTTGAAGCAAAGAGAGGACGGGACCGATGAGTGTCACCTGGCCCATCGTCCCTTCTCACGGGAAATCCAAAGCTCTCCCAGAATGCCCGGGGAATTTCTGCTTCTGTCTCCTTGGCCAAACCATGTCATGTGGCCACACTTAGCTGCAAGGGAAGCTGGGAAAGTGAACATTTGGTTTTCCAGGCTTTATGACAGAAGCAAGCAAAGGAGGAAGGGGTTGGGTCGTGAGTAGCATCCTGACATTCTGAACGGTCTCAATGTTGACCTGGACGATGCGTCCCTGTGCCCCCGTCTAGACTCTCCTGTGGACATTTTTACCGAACTTGCTTGGTCACATCTGCCCTTTTCCAGGTAGGCTTTTCAGGGAGCTATCTCGTCAATTCACAAGTGAACGCTTGAAGAAGGTGCTTGTCTGATTTCCAGACCTCCTGTGAAGACCACGGATCCCGGCCACGACCGGCACGGGTGCCCGTGGCAGCCTCCCGGGCTGCTGTGACGCAGCACCACAAACAGGAGGGTTAAAGGATCAGAAATGTACCGGGTCACAGTTCTGGAGGCCCCCAGTCGGAGGGCCGGTTTCTTCCGGGGCCTCTGTCGGAATCTCTGTTCCGAGCCCCGCCTCCAGTCCGGTGGTCGCGGCAGTGCGCGGCGGTCCTGGGCTAGGCCGCGTCCCTCTGGTGGGTGTGTCTGTGGAGAGCACTCAGGAGAGGGAGGCCCCTCACCGGGCTCCCCCGGACCTTCTCAGCGGCTGCTCTCTCCAGCGGGCCCCGGGAAGCCCAGGGGCAGCTGGGGCTGGGATGCCTGGCCCCCCATCCCCCCTGGCTGCCCCACCGCCATGTTGGACGTGAATGTCCACAGACGCCCGGAGCCTGGAGGCTTCGCCTGAGGCCACACACTCCCGGGTCAGAGTCTACGGCTTCCCTGGCCTTGTCCCCCTGTAGCTTGGGGCCCTGCCCTCACTCCCAGGGCCCAGAGAGGCCAGGTTCCCCCGCCCCCTGGAAGGGGTATCTCACCGATCTCCCCGCGCACAGCAAGACCCCTACTTCAGCCGGATGTCTTCTCCCGTGGAAAAAACACACTCGAGTCCAGATGTGGCTCCGGGTAAGAGATTTGCGAGGCGCTGCGGGTCAGGTGACCACACGGGCCGCTGTCCCAGCGCGTCACGGCTGTCCTGGCAGTAGGCTCTGGAGGACCCCTGCCTGACGTCGTCTGTTAGCCCCACATCGGGCACAGCCCGGGATGGTTTCCGCTTCCGAAAGGGGGAGCCGGCGGGCTGACGGGCCGGGAGCTTGTCCAGGCCCACCCGGTGAGTGATGCTGAGTTTATCCCAAGTGGCCACGAGGCCACGCCACTGATAACACCACCGACGGGTGGCGGTCCAGCAAAGGGGGCGCATGGTGGGGGCATCCACGTGTCTGCCCGACGACAGACGCCGTCCAGCCTTGGGTGCGGGCCAGAGCCTTCCTGCAGCGGCTCGCGCTCCTTTCTCCGCACCCCACGTGCCCCCACGGGGACGGGGTGGCCAGGCGCCCCAGCGGCGCCTCCCCTGGTGGCCCAGCCCCTCATCTGGAGCCGGAGAGGTGGGAAAGGCCACCACCAGTTCTCGGGACGGGTGACAAGGCTGTTTTTTTCTTAAAGATTTCATGTTTAAGTAATCTCTACACCCAGGGTGGGGCTCGAACTCACAACTGTGAGATCAAGAGTCACGTGCTCACCAGACTGAGCCGGCTGGGAGCCCGGGGTCACGTCTCGATCACGTCTCCTGCTTCTGTGATCCCAGCACACAGCTGTTGGGGTGACAGGTGCAGGGTCCCGGAGCTTAGAGGCTGGGGCTCACGCTCGGGTCTGCGCCGAGATTCCTCCCATCCCCTGCCTCTACCCCATGGGGTGGCCCAGGGGTCTGGCGGGGAGGAGGGCGTCTGGCGGACACGGCAGGAAGCCCCGTCGGATGGCGTCCTCGTCCGTTCCAGCTGCGCTAACGGACTCATGGGCTGGGGTGTAAAAGGTGCATCTCCCACCGTCTGGCAGCGGGGTGCAGGCCGGCCTTCTGCTGGGGGCCTCTTCTGGGCCGCAGGCTGCCCGCCTCCCGCGTGACCTCACGTGATGGAAGGGCAGGACGTGACCTTGTCACCTCGAAGGCCATGAGGGGGGCAGTGAGGCGTCATGTGAACACTGGGGGGCACAGCAGATGGAGGGTGGGACTGGGGGGAGGAGGGTGTCAGGGACGCCGTGGGTTCCGTCCAGGAGAACGGGACCCGGGGCCGTTGGCATAGGGTGAGTTCCGGGTGGGAAGAGCCGGCGGAGAGCCGACGGCAGGGCCGTGGGGGCACCTCTGGCCCAGGCGCGGGAACAGAACCGCGGAGCTGGGCCCCGCGTCGTGGCTCACAAGGCCCCGCACGTCTGGGTGTCCTCACTGTGAAACGCCCTTGGCGGTGGTGGGAGATGCGCACCCCGGGAAAGCGAACAGAGACGTGTCCGTGGCCAGTGGGCGTGAGGGGCATCCGCGTGGCCGTGGGAGCCAGGGAGGCTCTGCCCACCCGGGCGCAGGGCCCCGTGGGGGACCCTTGAGCACGGGATCCTGGAACTGGCAGGTGCACTGCCCGCCCGGGTAACCAGAGGTGCTTCCCGATCCGAAGATTTTGTCTCTGACCCTGTGCGTGGCCCATTTTTGGGCAGAGCTGCTGCGGTCTCCGCGGCTGGTTCTCCCAAACCTCTCGCGTCTCTCTCCCGGCCTCTCGCGCTCCCCACCCGCCCGGGAGCCAACGAGAGCAGCTTTGATAAATCTATCAGCTCGACCAGCCGGGATCCAGGCCACTTCTCAGGTGAGTGGCAAATCCGTCATAAAGTCCTCAGCGCTGAGCCCCGGTGAATTTAAGGGTAAATCCTGGAGACTTATTAAACTGGAGGCCTTACCGAAAAAGGCATCTTTTTTTTTAATACAATAAAATTCCTTTAGAAATATCTCCCGCCCCGGTTTGCTGAGTTCCGAGAGACAGTAAGTCCCAGCCCGGCCAGCGGGCTCCTTGCCGCTGGGGAGGCTTCGCTGGTCCCAGCATCCCGGGCTCCCGGAAACCGGCCTCGGACTTTTTGTTGAGTTACTTTGCTCCTTTGGAGCTTGGAGGTTTTCACGTGTATGCACGCGTGGCTGCATCGTGCACACATGTGGGCATGCGTGTGCAAGCCGGTGCATGCGTGGCTGGGCGTGCATGTGTGTGAGTGTGTGGGGGTGCACCCATGGGCAGGGGGCACCGCGATCATGCAGGTCTGATGAGCGCTAGGGGTATTGACAGGAAGGCGTCCACCAGGCCGTGTGGGGACACACACCCACTGTTCTCCGCCTGCGCACAGCCCGAGGCTGGCCTTCCACCAGGGCGGGGCTGGGGCCGGGGCAATGATTCAGGAGGGATTTCACGTCTGTGGCCAGGGGTCTCCACCTGGGGTCGGCCTGCGGTGCCCCAGAGCCAGCCGTGGGTGCTGGAGGGGCGGCCCCTCACCCGACGGCCCGACGGCCCTGCACACAACCCTCCTCCGTCCTCCCTCACCGGCCTCCCCAGCCAGGGGGTCCGATCGGTGGGTGACTCAGGGTCTTGGAGGACTTCCTCCTCTTCTGTGGACGGAGTGGCGAGAACGACTCTCTGAGTGACTGAAGGGACACCCGCTTCCCTGTTCACAGGGAAATCCAAACCGGGGTGAGCGTGAGGACTCGGCCGGCGGGGCACGGACTCCCCCGCGGAGAGCGGAGAGGGACGAAGCCCCTCGAGCCGCGAGCGGTTTGTCTCTAACGCGGTCCGCAGTCGACGCCAACTAGGGGTCTAGTCCACATCTTGGGGCGCTGTGGGACGAGGGTGGCATACAGGCCCCAGGACAGCCGGCTCCAGCAGGCCGAGGGGCTCCGGCCACTCTCCATGGTGCCCCATCAGAGGGGACAGTCAGCTACGCACAGAGGAGTCACAGAATGGCCTGGTTCCAGCAGAGGACCGCCCAGGAGAGCGTGCTCATCCGAGGGGACTTCAGAGATGCCAAGGGCGGGTCAGCCTCCTGGGCAAGCGGGGTGAGGAGATGCCCTGTGCAGGCCCCTTCCAGGCGGGGCTGCGGGGGGTGCGGGCACGTCCTG
>PISW01010393.1:0-50169 GCA_004023785.1 Mungos mungo
ACTACAAAGCTGTCATCATCAAGACAGTATGGTATTGGCACAAAAACAGACACATAGACCAATGGAATAGAATAAAGAACCCAGAACTGGGTCCACAAATGTACGGCCAATTAATTTTTGACAGAGCAGGAAAGAGTATCCAAAGGAAAAAAGACTGCCTATTTAGCAGGTGGTGCTGGGAGAACTGGACAGCAACATGCAGAAGAATGAAACTAGACCACTTTCTTACACCATACACAAAAATAACTCAAAATGGCTGAAGGACTTGAATGTGAGACAGGAAACCATCAAAACCCTTGAGGAGAAAGTAGGAAAAAACCTCCTAGACCTCCACCGCAGCAATTTCCTACTTGACACATCCCCAAAGGCAAGGGAAATGAAAGCAAAACTGAACTCTTGGGACTTCATCAAGATAAAAAGCTTCTGCACTGGACACAATCCAGAAAACTAATAGGCAACTGACAGAATGGGAAAAGATAGTTGCAAATGACATATCCGATAAAGGGCTAGTATTTAAAATCTACAAGGAACTCACCAAACAAATAACCCAGTGAAGAAATGGGCAGAAGACATGAAAAGACACTTCTCCAAAGAGGACATCCAGATGGCCTACAGGCACATGAAACGATGCTCAACATCACTCAGCATCAGGGAAACACAAATCAAAACCACACTGAGATACCACCTCACGCCAGTCAGAGTGGCTAAAATGAACAAATCAAGAGACTATAGATGCTGGCGAGGGTGTGGAGAGATGGGCACCCTCCTACACTGTTGGTGGCAATGTAAACTGGTGCAGCTGCTCTGGAAAACAGTGTGGAGGTTCCTCAAGAAACTATCCATAGAACTCTCTTATGACCCAGCAATAGCACTGCTAGGAATTTACCCAAGAGATACAGAAGTGCTGATACATAGGAGCACATGTACCCCAATGTTCATAGCAGCAATGTCAACAATAGCCAAAACATGGAAAGAGAACCTAAATGTCCATCACCTGATGAGTGGATCAAGAAGATGTGGTATATATATATAATGGAGTATTACATGGCAATGAGAAAGAATGAAATCTGGCCATTTGTAGGAAAGTGGATGGACCTCGAGGGTGTCATGCTAAGCGAAATAAGTCAGGCAGAGAAGGACAGATACCATATGTTTGCACTCATAGGTCTAACAGGAAAACAGGAGAAACCTAATGGAGGACCAGGGGGAGGGGAAGAGGGAAAGAGAGTTGGGGAGAGAGAGGGATGCAAAACTTGAGAGACTATTGAATGCTGAAAATGACCTGAGGGTTGAAGGGGAAGGGGGAGGGGGGGAAAGAGGTGGTGGTGATGGTGGAGGGCACTTATGGGGAAGAGCACTGGGTGTTGTATGGAAACCAATTTGACAATAAACTATTAAAATAAATAAATAAAATAAGTAAATAAAATAAAAGCAAAAACTAAAAAAAAAAAGAATTCTAACTAGGTGAGGTGAGGTATCTTATACCAAAGATTCAAGCTCAGTAACACTGCCCCCATCCCTACAGCACTCATATACTTTCACTATTCCTGTTCGCCACAAAACAGGCTAGGAATAATACAGAGACATGACAATCACTCATTTTAAAGTTTTGATTTTTTTCTATTTTTATAAGAACCTCTCCCTTTATTCAAAATATATAAGATCTTAGAATTCATTTTATGTGAATAATTTACCTTTGGTAATAGTAAATATGAATATGGTATAATTTATAAGTATGGATGGTATCAAACTTAGATCTAAGTTTGGACTTTTCCTTAAATTCTCATTTCTTTGAGTTTTTAATATTATAAATATATTTCTCCAAGTTATGAAATATTTTCTTCAGTTTGTGGCAATACCTTCCTGTACTATGTGTTTATCTTCTATCATTTCAGAAAGCAATTGATATCTACAAAGCTACTCTGGTTATTTCCCACAATGTTCTCTCAGGAAAAATTATCATATAACCATGAAATTATAAATCATATTTTTAAAATCAATATTTCCATAAAGAAGATTTCTTTCATGGAGATTCTATCTCTGATAAAATAACTCATTACATGTAAGGATCTCAGAGATAAAATTCTCTCACATTTTATCACCTAATTGCTCATGAATTGTGAAGTAGGCATCATCATCTTTTAACATTGAGAAATAACAATAGCAGAGGAGTAAAAGACCTAACAACACATACTTAGAAGGCAATGGGAAAGAACTGTGAAAATATAAAAACAAAATATTTAGAATAATATGATCCCAAATTTTATTTTTAAATTCCCTATTTATATTTTTAATAATGCTCATAAACCTGCAACTTGTCCTTTTACTCTTATAATGATTCTTGCATAATCTTTTTCTATTAAAAGATAAAATTAACATCTGTCTACTGAAGTTGACTGAACCATCAAACCCATTTTATACCCACTTCATTTCACAGCCACAATACACTTTCTCAGCCTGGAACATCAAAACAGAGACACCACTAGGCTTTTTCAGCTTTATGGCTACATAAAATAAATATTCTAACAAATGAATTTCTCCATCTATTCATGGTTTTAAGAGAGAGAGAAAGAGAGAGAACTGTACTGATGAACATGAAATGGCATTAAACCAGAGCTTTATCCTAGATAATATATCTCAAGTTTTAGATCTCTGGAGGATGTAGAGAAAGTAAATATCTCTGCTAAAATATGTCAATGTTCCTACTAACATATATCTTCAATTGCAGTAAGTGGTTTACCATCAAAGTTTCACAACTTTCCACTTCCAAATGCTGAAAGGTAAAGAATGAAAAAACATCTCTGGTGATTTTTATCTGGATCGAGAGGACTAAATCCAAAACACAGATACAGAGAAGCAGAAATACCATTGAGATATATACTTAGTGACTAGGTACACAAGAAGCATTTTCATGGTTTTACATACTAATATAGCATGGTCTTCTCACCCATAACTCAATTCTATATTTTAAGGCATCATAGGAGCTTTCCTGAGCTCAGCCACCAGAGAACAAACACCTGTGCTCTCTAGACATGTTTCATAATGTCACAGTATCTCAAAATCTTAACTCAGGGGCGTCTGGGTGGCTCAGTTGGTTGAGCATCGGCTTCGGCTCAGGTCATTATCTCACCATTTGTGGGTTTGAGCCCCATATCAGGCTCTGTGCTCAGAGTGAGCTCAGAGCCTAGAGCCTGCTTCAGATTCTGAATCTCTCTCTTTCTCTGACCCACCCCTGTTTGCGCTGTCTCTCTCTGTCTCTCAAGAATAAATAAAACACATATAAAAATAAAAATTTAAAAAATTAAAAAATCTTAACTCAATTATCTCAGCCTGTGAAAGCAATAAGGGTCATAAAAGTCAAATTTTGATTATATTACGTTTGATTATTTAATGTTTCTAGATTCAGTTTTAAATATTACTTTCACCATTTATAGTAATAAAACAAACTTACATATGATGGAATAGTGGTAAAAATAGTTTTCTATATGATTCACACCAAGGGTGAGTCATTCAATTTTCATGTTACTCAGAGGCCAATTGTGGACTATTATGATCATTGTCTTCTTTGCGTATTAAAATAGCAAAACAAATGAAAAAAAAGGAGGAAACCAAAAATGATTTTCAATATTTTAAACTGCATATTTCCAAAGATATCTTATAATAAACTCTTAGATACAGTTATCAAATGATTCCATGAATAAAATGCTAAAAAGTCTTATAATGGCCTCTTTATTATTTTCCTTGACCTTCAGATTATGGAAACAGGTGAGTCCCTACATAGCCACATCTTTTTCTTGGGAAAAGTGTTCCATATTACCCAATGTCTGTTGTTCAACCAAGATAACAATTTTCTTATAAATTTATCATTGAGGTAACCCCAATTATCTTATCTACTAGACTAATATAGAGAGACAAAAGTTCCTAGAATTTAGCATATTTCTATTTATTCTTTAAACCATGAAGTTAAAACTGAGGTTTTATTTATTTTTTATACTGCTCTATGCACAGCACTGTCAAGAGACACCCAAATGTCCTCCTTTGACCTCTTTTCACTAGAAGTTATTTTCAAGTTAATTCTTTAAGATTTCTAATTTTGTATATTATAATCCTTCCCATTAAGCTTATTAATGGCCTCAGTAGTGTGTAAATTCAAGGGAATGAGAGTCACTATGTTATCTAGAAAACAACTTCCATCCATTTTTAAAGTTATATCAAGTTAACATTAAATCCCCATAGTACTATTTTCCAGCTAGTTCCAAGACTGGAAAACAAATTTATAAGGTCATATTTTGAAGTTTCAGACCATGAACCCAATTCTCTTGGCTTACATTTTTTTCATTATAAAATACCTAAGAATATCTCCAAGTGATGAGTTTTTAAAAAAAGGATACACTAAAGATGCGGGATGAGGGGTATTCTGGTTAATTAAAAAAAAAAAAAACATAAAATTAAAAGGCAGGAAGGAACAGAGAGAGAAAAAATCCCATGGAGCCTATTTAATTTGTGAACCTCAGTTTTTCAATCTATACAATGGTTATAATGCCCTTGAGGAATTTACCACACCTTTTCAACTCTGCACCTTGAGTCTTCTTTTCTGGGGCTCTCTATTATCCCTATAAAACTATTTCACTGTCCTATTAGTTATACAATAGAAAAGGTGGTTGATAGAAAGCATTTTTTCCTCTTCCTTTTCTTTTCTCTCTTGGAACTGGTGGAAGGGCCAAAAAGAAATGACCAAATGTGAGTTCTCTGTAGGAATGCAGCAGAGAGGTAGGGGGAATCACAGATATAATTTATAAATGATATATGTTCCCTTATAGTAACCAATTATATCTACTAAATGACAAATTGATAAAATACCATTGTTAACTTCTTTTCTTACTTTTTAGTAGAAATATAGAAACTAAGGTATGCAATTTGCTGAATACCAAATTAAAATAATTTAGAAGCTGGGAATAAAACACTGCCACCCTTGATGTCTTTTTTACAAGACTAGTAAGTAAATTACAGTTCTCTTTTGCTTAGAACTGCACATCAGGAAGTACCAATGTACTTCCTGATCACTATCTTCTTCTATAGGTATTTAATAAGATTCAAGTGTAAAAGAATTCAATAGAAATTTGAGTCTTTTTAATTAATATAAAACTCAGTCCTTTCAAAAATATTGTTTCCAATTAACTTAACTCCCCACAGACACAGTCTTTAATAATTTTGAGGAAAAATGAATGATATTTCAAGATACTCATTGATATAAAATATGTCTTCTAATTAATAACAGTAATGAGAGAAAATTAAGATAATGAAAATTATTTCCAAATATAGAAACAACAAAACAAAGAAAGAGAATTCAAATATTAGTCAGTTCCTTGAATGGCCTGGTGAGCATTCATTTCCAGAAAAGTGTCTTTTGAAATCATTTTCTTCAGATAAACCATGGATATTCCTATTAGCAATACAATTAAGACAGTAGATTTTTGTGATTGTTTTTCTCTTCTGAAAGCAGGGAGGGGGAAATGAAGCCAAACTTTCAATTCAAAACAAAATGTGGAATAATAGTTTTCCAAAAGTGGAGCGAAGGCGCCACTTCTATGCCGTTATTTCATACTTACTAGAGACTAGTGAGAATCGAGATAGTACACAGAACTCCCTTGTCCTCATCTGCCAAAGCAATATAACTCCGAAGATAATAACTCCCTATAAACTTAAATTACTTAGTACTTCTGAGCTAATAAACAAAATAAAATAGGGATGGCAATGCCTGTCTCACAAGACGATGGTAGAGACTGGATTGTATGTGTATACAAAGCAAATGGTAGGTGGGAACATACAATAGCCCATAGGTACTGTTATTATTCATGGTATTATACAACTATTAGTGTTTTTAGGCAACATAACCACTCATGAACTCTGTAAAAAGCAAAGCAAAATGTTACATTAATAACTTATTCTTTTAAGAGTTTTATATTTTAGAGGAGATCCAAAATTAAGTTAATGTATCCGTGTGTCACAATAACATTCCTGCATTATGTAGCAAACTACTCTTTTCTTGTCTTCTCCATGTCCACTTAGATGCTTTATTGTCATCTAAAATCCAGATCAAATCTGTCCAGTCATCTTCCCTGACTCTGCTTCTTCCATCTCTCATCTTCCCTTCCCTCCCCTCCTCTGCCCTGTCCTGCTCTATCTCTCTCCACCTCACACCTGGATCATCACAAGCAGAAAAACTATCTTTTGGGTCTTCTTGAGCACTTGCTCTTTCAGTTACAATTCTTCCTGCATGCCAATTATAGAACAATCTTCTTAAACCATAGTTCTTGTTAACAAACGTATATAAGCCGAATTATAAACGCACTATTTAAAATAACATGCATTTAAAAAATTTTTCAGGGCACCAGCGTTGCTCAATCAGTTAAGCATCCAACTCTTGATTTCGGCTCAGGCTCTGCGCTGGCAGCATAGTCTGCTTCAGATTCTCTCTCCCTCTCTCTGTCCCTCCCCCACCTCTCTCAAAATAAACAAACTTAAAAAAGAAAAAGACAGATGATTAAATTAACTGTGATGCATTCCTCCTCTTATATATGAAAAATTAGTAAAAAAAAAAAAGAATGCATTATTAATGTGGGGAAAATCTATCATTTATTGTCAATTTAAGAAAAGCAAATTGTTAAATAGCATCTATTGTTACCCCATTTTGTAAAAGAATAAATTACATATTCATATGATAGATATTTGAAATATGTGGTAAAGCATATTACATGAGGCATAGTAATATATATAAATATATTTAGGATTTGTGAATTTGTTCACAGTGACAATATCTGTGGGATGAAATTGGGGACAATGAGAAAGCAGATTTTATTATCCATTTCTTTTAAAAGGGATATCATGGGCATTTTGTTTAACTTTATTTTTTGTTGTTTTTAACCATATATTTCATATTACTGTCAACAAATTATCTAGTGAGATTAAATAAGTCAACAGGAATTTTCACATACTGCTTTATCCAACACTGTATTGTTTGCTTTTTTAAGAAATAAAGTACACGTATTTCTTTAGTGATTTGAAAAATTTTAAAGTCCATGATTTTTTTAAATTAAAAATATGGATTTAGGCAAGGTTACCTTTATTGGAAGATAAAGCCTTGAGTAGATTGTCTTTATTCTAGTAAGGAATTACTTAGACAAGTTGTCATTTATCACACCATCTCAAAATTCTATTAAAACGAGCAACAGAACAATGCCTTGCAGTGTTGTTTTGAGTATAAGCTAATATAAGTGGATTATACATAAGAGGTTTAACAAGCTATGGGGTATCAGAAAGGGCTAGAAGAAAAAAAAAATCCAGCCCAATATATTCTCTTTTAAATACTGTGCTGCTAAATGAGAATTATAAGATGAGAATCAGAAAGTTTCTTTTTGTTGCTGGCCTTAGATGTCTAATTTTCGTCACCTAAAAGACTACCAAATCTTTTTCTCAGAAAAGCTGTTTCTAAGATCTCGGTGCACTGGGCTTACTTTATAGGTGGCAATTCCTCTGCCTATCACTGGAGGTGTCCGCATAGAACCTACCTCTGAGGTCCCTTCCATGTGTAAACTCCTAGGCTACAAAGTTCCTCTTTTCAGGAACTTATGAAATCTCCCATTTCCTATCAGACTATATATAGACACCCATTTCGTGACTTAATGATCTGAGGGGCATATATATGTGGCCAAAAGCAAACAATGCTGGAGACTCCCCTAGGGAAGAGCACATTAACAATGCTAAAAGAAGGACAACGTGACCTTAGTCCAGTTAGCACAGGTGAGTGGGGAAACCAGATAAAGGTAGAAAAGTCGGCAGAGGCCAGACCATGAGGATATTGTATGAAGAACAAATGAACACCACAGAAAGGTTTTTAACTGGGGTCTATAAAAGGATGATAAAATAACAAGTCATGTTAAGATGTCATGTTAAGATACCAACTGTAGCTGTGGTGTTAAGAACAGATTGAAAGAAGCCAGAAAAAATCAGCTCATGTCAATCCTTGGAGCCCAGCCCTTCCGAGATTCTTCATCTCAAACAAAATAAAAGCTAAAGTCCTTAAAGTATCCTATGAGGTTTTCTACAATCTGGTCCCCCATTTCTCAGATTTTAGTTCCCACAAATCTCTTTCACATAACAAATATTTGGTGGAATCAAAAGTCAAAAGTATTTTAAGAACAAACTACAAACTTCGGGCCACTGAAACATTTTTCTTGAAGCAAATAGGACTCCCATTGCTCTGAGAGCAGTACAAAAGTCACCTCATCTCACCCTTTCTATAGAAGGCAACAACTACAGAAAACAGCCCTCACGACAAACCCTGTGTAGTTATCTACAATCCTGTCCATGTACCTGGCGAACTGAGAGTATTAGAGAAACACAGGTGTCTGGGGCTGTTTTCCCTGGTTCTTCATCTCAAGAGAGAAAGACCAGACAGTGGGAGCCTAGTCAGCTATAAGAAAATCCCACCTCCTTGAGGCAGGGCATCCAAATATTCAAGCCCCCAGCTTGTATTCAAGAATCTAATCATTGATTGACTGACTTTTCTGACCTTCACCTGAACATAAAGCACCAAATGACAGAAATAAAAGTAAACAAAGGTCATTTTTGTCTGCTGCACTTAGTTTATGGCAATTCTTTGTGCGTGTGTATATAGACCATCAACAAAAGCATCCCTTCAGATAAAATAAGCTCATGATGACTTCAAGTATTTTCCGCCAGGCTAGGATACACCAGATTTTTGAAAAGGAAGCAAGATGACATTCTTTACTCTATTCCTAAAAATTCCATACCTACGCTTCCCAGAAACTCTGGGGATAAAATGAAGCAGAACAAATGTTTTCACAACCACCAGCTCCGGAGCCCCATGTTATAACCAAAATATCTAACAAAATTCAAGAAGCATTAAGTGATATGTATAGCAGACTAAACCTATTTACACAGATGCTGCCCTCGATAAAATGAATATGTTTGTTTGTTTGTCTGTTTTTTTTTTCTCTAAGAGTAAGACGCTTAATTTCCTACATCTGAAACGCTCAAGATAGACATTGCAGATGCATCTGAAAACAAACTTCTATGTTATCAGAAAATCATGAAGCTGCAAGGCTGCCTCTTAGCACTGCTAAATTTAAAGTTATGGCAGTATTTCCATTATAAACACCATTTTCCAAGAGTTTATAAACCAGCTGTAAAAAATATCTGCTCCTGGATCAAGTTTTGTAGGCTTAAGAAAGGAGAAAAATACTAAAGTTTATTATCAAACAAAGTACACTTTAAACTCCATCTTGAAATTATAAGTTACAAAAATATAATTTTAAGGCTTTTGTGCCACAACTTAATTTTAATATATAGCAAAAAAGAATGACCAGAAATTTATGAAATGGAAACCCATTTTCACCTATTCTGAATGCATGTTGGAAAAAAGCTTCAAGTAAATAGCTGTCATTCCAGAATAGATTTTACTCCTAGTTAGACTGGATTTACTCTTGTTACCATAGTTATAGGTAACTACAAATATGTATTCTTAATGATTTGTCAAATGATACTATACTTCAAAAATTACTCAGGATCAAACCAACAAGTAAGTACAAAGATGAAAGTGAAGCCCTTGTTCCCGGTAGTGTTTCCTTCTTTCTCACATATATCCGTGAATTCATACACTGACCCCTCCTCCCCCACACACATATTCACATTAAGACACAGGTATGTGTATATGTCAAGAGCAAAGCCTTTTGTTGTTTTTGGTTCTTCAAGAATAAAGGAAAGTTAAGCTACAAAATAAATGGGGGGGGGAGGAAAATTAAGACTTAAAGTTTTTTTTTAATCTACACATAAAAAGGATGGACCAATAGTATTATAACTAATCTTTCTTAAAACAAGAAATCTATATTCTCCACATGTGAGAAACCTCTACTTCCTCACTTTACCGAATATGTCTTATTTGGTCATCATTTAATATAGATAGTTGCTAATAATAATGATTTGAACAGTTGATTTAAAATAACCACTTACAGGGGTGCCTGAATGCCTCAGTTGGTTAAGCATCCAGCTTCGGCTCAGGTTATGATCTCAGGGTTCGTGGGTTCAAGCCCCGTGTCAGGCTCTGTGCTGACAGCTAGCTCAGAGCCTGGAGCCTGCTTCGGATCTGTGTTTCCCTTTCTCTCTGACCCTGCCCTGCTCATGCTGTCTCTCTCTGTCTCTCAAAAATTAATGAAAAACATAAAAAAAGAAAAAGAAAAGAATAGAAAAGAAAATAACCACTTTCAGAATGAACTTGTCTCTCTCTAAACATTTAAATCTACAACTACCTATACAATCACCAATCAGAAAGATCACTAGGAAGGCCAACTTGTAATACAACATCTTCATGTCTGGAAAAAGCAACTTAATTACTGGATTTCATCTTGGAATTTTCTTTGAGGAAAATCTGGAGTAACTTCCACTAAACCACACCTCTTCTCTCCACTTCCTTAGCACACCATTAAAGTTTCAACACAAGAGTCTCCCTTTCCAATACTTTAGTATTCACATACAATGTGAATTGGGATAACAAAGTCAACAGGCTTACGGCACTTGAAAAAAAAATTAAGCAAGGCATGTCAGAAGAATATTGTTCTACATTAAGGAAACATGTAAGAAAGGAACCTTTGAAGAATACTGGTGCCTTGAAGAGATAATAGACCCCACAGAGGACTGGGCTTCCTTCTGTGGAAGAGAAGGAATTCTGAAAGATAATAATATTAAATAAGAATGATGTTAAAGGGGAAAATAGGAGGGGGGAATCTAATTATAAGGGTCAGTAGGGTCTATCTGAAAGGAATATACTTGACCACTTGATTTTGAGAGAAATGCAGAACACTGCCATTCATACATACTTTAACCATGTTTTATTTTATTTTATTTTTAGATCGTATTCAGCTTTATTATGAAATGGTCTTTGGTTTCTGTCTTCTTAAATATAGTAGACTTACTCCTAAATTGAAGAAAATCAGGTAAGAGTGTGAATAATTACAGTTAGGAATTCTAGAACTTCATAGTCATTACTTAAAAATGAGATTAGTGTTCACTGCTCATGATGCCAATAGGAGGAAACATTAACGTTGTGCCTTGGAAATCATCCTCATACTTTGGACAGAATATCTGTCATTTAAGTGCTTCAGTGAAAATACTTTTCTCCTTGTCTATGTAGATTTAGAAATACCTTCTAAAATAGCTTTGTTTCCCAATCACAATTGACTGGCTGTGTTTGTTCACTTTCCCAGGCATGTCTCATAAGTAACTGAGAAACATAGTTTAAAGTCATGCATTTTTTTCCCTTTGTCTGTAAAAAAGAAAATCATTCCCAAATAACTCCTATCTTCTTTAACCTTCAGCATTTTTTAAGTTCTAAATTTTTGGTATGCAGTATTAAAAAACTTTTCTATAAAGGTTAGAAAAAGAATTGATTGAGTGTTCAAGCTTTTTTCAGCAATTATACAAGTCTGATAAAGTCTGAAATGGAGATTGATTTCTTCAATGTTTTAGCACAGTCAAGCCTTTTTTTCTAAGCAATGAAGGTACAGATATTTAAACCAGCAATATTAAACCAGAGTGAAGGAGCTGGAGATAAGGGTTTAGTTATGTGAATATGATTCAAAGGTAGTTGTCTCATAGAAACTTGATATACAACTTGCTAAAAAGCCCTTTATCTGAGGATTCCCAAGTTTCAAACAACCTTTCAGTGGATATTTTATAACTTACTGTTACATGGCTCTTCCTTTGAACCTAAATTACTATTTTCCTTTTTAATGACAACTAAAGCTAAGTCTTTGAATAAAGAATATTTCTTTGTGATTTGAGAAGTATTTCTTAATAAAAACATAATTGTCTATTGATCATTTTGCGAGTCTGGAAGTCTAATTTTTAGGAACATAGAGATGGTATTAGCCAACCTAATTAACATTGGATCAACCCCAGTCTGGGAATATGGCCCAAGTACATACACGAAGAAATAATTGGATCCTTCTGTTTAGAACTTACTAAAAATAAAAAAGCAAGAAGATATTCTAAACACAGGTATGTCCCTCACCATTGTGATCAAATTAAAAATAAAGGATTATAGGAATCCTAGTATTGCTTATACAGCAAAAATAGTTATTTATATACTGCTCCACAAAGTGCTTTGACCTCATTGCATAAGCAATTGAAATATTACATTCAGCTTTTTCAGGACAAAATTTTAAAGTTATATCAGGCCCCAGACAAGTTATTTTCCTAAAAAATAAAGATGTAGCTTAACATATCTCTCAAGATTTTTTCCAGTTTTATTAGACAGAAACTATACAATGTTTTACATATTGATGGAATTTATATTAAAACTTCAATTTTCTTGGGGTTCCTGGGTGGCTTAGTTGACTTAGTGACTCTTAATTTCAGCTCAGGTCATGGTCTCACAGTTTGTGAGATCAAGTCCCCATCAGCACCGAGTCTGCTTGAAATTCTTTCTCTCTCTCACTCTTTCTGTCCCTCCCTTGCTCTCTCTCTCTCTCTCTCTCTCTCCCTCAAAATGAATAAATTTAAAAAATAAATGAATAAATAAATAAATAAAACTTGAATATTCTTTATGTGTACAGTTACATGGATTGCTTCATTTCTAACCAATCACAAGACCAATAGATTGCTCAGAGCAGTTTGGATGCTCAGTGACCATTGCTATAAGGTAAAACCTAACGCCTTTTCACATGAAGTTCTGGCATAAAAAATCAATAATAATCACAAAATAAGGGAGAGAGAGAGAGAGAGAGAGAGAGAGAGAGAGAGAGAGTATACAGCACACTCTGTCAGGAAGAGAAACAAGCATTCACATAAAAGAGAAAAATACAGAGGAAAGAGAGAGATTCAATGTACACATACTAGAATCAAGAACAACATCAACAAAAGCCTCACAAAAAGGACAGCAGATTTCAGACAATGCACACAGATTTTCAGGGATGATTTCTTTTGCTGAACAGAGAATAGGCAATTAGAAAGGAAAAGTCTCACCTGGATGAAATGTAGAGCCTTTACATTTGCTTGAATAACTTAAAGCATCGGTCCTTGTGAGAAAAATGTATGCAACATAAGTGACATATATCTTCCTAAAGATTATGAAAAACTCAGTTGCTATTAAGAAAATCATGAGTGAAAAAATAATGACCTTAAAAGTAGGTAGTTTTAAACCAAGAGCTAGAATGAACCCATTTGCTACAAACAAATAAAAAATCCAGTACTAGGTGAGATGATGCAATATTCAAATAATAAATATTTTGACTCTGAGGTTAGTATGGTAGAAAATCACAAATTGCAAAAGCCTCTATATACTGTGTTCAACTTAAAACCATGGGAGATGAGAGTAAAGAAAGAAAGGGAAAGAAGACTTAACTTTTGATGACGTCAGTTTACTCATGAGCCAGTCTTATGGAAATGTCTTTGTTTCCTGGTCAGTGACTTTCAAGAGGCCCCAAAGGAAATACACCTTCCTTCTCAGTGGGATAGCTTTGCCATTTTTAGCAACAGCTAGTTTTCAAAAATGAAGAACAGATTATGACTCATAAGCACAGTCTTAGAAAATGACTTGAAAAGTCAATGGTTATAATGGTCAGTTTAAAATCTCTAAAAACAAACTGTGAAAAGTTTGTAAGCTGAGAGCCAAAAAAACGGCTAATAAAAATAAAAATATTTCCTAATGACTAAGTCATTTGTGAGAGATCAATTCTAGAATAGCTGGGGGGTATGTGGCCCATCCCGGTGTATATCCTTGGAAGAAAATATAGTATACATTAGTTCCAGAAACAAACAAAAAGTTCTTAACTCTATAGTCTTCTTAAAAATATTAGCAAGAACACTTGCTATATATGAAATAATCCTTAATGTGATAAATGGTTCTGAGTGCCTTTTGTTTTAATTTTAAAAACTGAGAATTAATTTTCAGCAAAAAAATTTGCAAACAGCTAGTTAAATTTTAGAGTGTTATAAAAAAAATCCCTGAAATTAAAAATAATCATACTTGACACAATGTATTTGAACAAGTTCCTTTCTTATAGAAAATTAGCTACTATCTTCTAAATTCAAAAATCATCACAATTATAGATAAGTTTTTACTCCCATTAGAAAATCATAGATGATTTTTATCTTTCCTCTGGTGATACTAATATTCATTCTCTAGCTGCTCTGACATAAATGGTAGCAACTAATCAAAGGTAGATGCTTAAAATTTAATTTATATTAATAAAAAGTAAATAAAACTAATTAGCTTCTCACATTACCCATGTCTTGAGTATGTAATAGCCACATGTAGCTAGTGGCTACCATATCAGTCAGAGCAGATAGTCTTTCTATGGCTGCAGAAAGTTCCATTAGCACTAATCTACAGACTATAAACAGAGATGAGACTTCACACATTTGAATGTATTGTTGATATAAAACTAATATACATTCAATTACCAAAGCTGTATTTCTTAGCTACAAGAAAAATTAATCATGCTAAATTTCAAAGATGTTTCTATCATCTTTTATATGATGACCAAGTCATAGTCCTAACAGTGGATTTATTTTAATTTTGTACTGAGCTTTTCACACTAGTAACTCTGGTAAAAGTCATTTGATTTTTGGTATCGATGGACCTCTTAAAAAGACTTCTTTTATCAGGGCGCCTGGGTGGCTCAATCAGGTAAGTGTCTGACTCTTGATTTCAGCTCAGGTCATGATCTCAGGGTCATGAGATCAAGGCCTCTGTCAGACTCTGTGCTGAGCATAGAGCATGGGAGTTGGGGTGGGGCATGAGTATGGAGGCATAGTCTCCAATATCTATAATCATAAAAAACATGCCCAACATCTCAGCATATGGTTCACATTACTTTATCTCTAAAACCCACATCAAGGATATTTTTCCTAATCTATATAATGTCATTCTTTTCCATTCCAGTTCATCTGTCCATTTTTCTGAAAAATTAAAAAAAAAGTGGGGGGAGTGGTACTTTTAACAGCGGTAGCCTCAGCCCCCAGATGACTCAACTTTGCTAAAGGCTGTGTAAACATCATAGAGCAAGTCCAGAAAACACCGATGTCTCTCTAATTAGAATCAGGCAAATGGTAAGTAGGTAGAGTTAAGGATATTCGGCTCACCCATTTGCCACATCTGTCTGACCAGACTGACACGTATGAAACCTCTGACAATCACCATAGAGTTCAAGAAGATTCTTACTGAGGCCACATGGCTGACTTAGTGGGGTAAGCATCTGACTCTTGATTTCGGCTCAGGTCATGATCTCATGGTTCATGAGATTGAGCCCCACATTGGCACGTGGAGCCTGCTTCATGCAGCCTGCTTCGGACTCTTTTTCTGTCCCTCCCCTGCTCCCATTCTGTCTCTCAAAATAAATAAATAAACATTAAAATCTCACTGGAATATATTGATCATGATGTCCTCATACGCCTTTTATAAAACTATATGGAAGCTCCCAGGAAAAAATACAGAAAGAGAGAGAGTGAATAGAATGTAATTATAAACCTTATCATCTTCTTAGTTAAGAACAATCAGAGAACTTATGAGCTATAAATTAGTCTTGGAAACACTACCACTGGTTTCTTAATACTCTCTACATTCTATTAGAATTAATTTAATTAATTATTTAGGCCATTGATTAAAATAGTTTCCATTTGTTCTTACTGCATTTGGTAGCTGTCTTGCATTCATATATTTAAAGCATTACATGACACCTCTAGCTGACTTACATTATTCCCTAAGAAACCAAGGTATGCCAATATTACATGATGACTAATTTGTTTAACCTGGTATTCTAAGTCTTCTTAAATATAAAGAAGAAAATGTATCCCAATTCATTGTAGGACATGGAAGCAGGCATCAGCAAAAGTTTAGCTTCCTGGAAACAGGGAAAACAGCAAGAGCATCATGACAAGTATACATTAAAGATGGTATTTAAGCTGTTGCAACAAATGAATCAACATCATGCTAAGTTAAATCCATGCATGAACTGAAATCTTCAACTCCTGATCCTCACTAGAGTTCTTGGGGAGTCAGTGAAATAGGCTGAAGACAATGCAGACAGACATTCACCCTTTTATACATTGCAAATCACTTTCTTCCTATAAAGATTCTGAAAATATGAAAGCTGGAAATGACTCTAAATGTCATGGAGCCTGAGCCCTCATTTCGCACCAGTGAAAACTGAGGCCCAAAGGGTGTGACTTGCTCAAGGTCACACAGCAATGTAACGACAAAGCCAGGATAGAAAGCCCTGCATCCACCATTCTATCATCCGCTGATATGCTGACAGAAAGGCAGAGGGTCCAGCACATTTTCCCTTTTAACCATACATACTGGAACTTTTGGCATACTTTGTTTTTCTTAGAAAAAAAGAAGGAAAGGAAGGAAGGAAGGGGGAGAGGGAGGGAGGGAGAAAGAAAGGAAACAAGGAAGGAAGGAAACTAATAATGCTGTTCCTTATTGCCAAATCTTTGGAGCCTTTTAAATAGATACCAGTGGGACATTAAGAAAATTTAAATATTTATAAGATTTTTTTAAATTACCGATCAACTTCTTGTCAGATGACACCATTTTTTTTTCCAAGCACCAGCCTCTTGCAACATCCATCTAACCAAAGACAACTGCCAAATTAATCTCCCTAAAACAGTTTTAATCATGTCACTCTCTTATGCACAAACATCTGGTGGCTCCCCTTTGCGTACCAAATTAAATGTTAAATCCTAACACAGGCATTCAAAGTCCTTCACGAAAGTCCCAATCAATCTCTCCTTCCTGATACTCATTACTTCCTTCCCAGCGCAACTCCAGCCATTTGACAGTCATACCTTTGTTCTTCCCCACCTCCATGTCTCCCTTTGCCCATGCTGTTCTCTCTTCCTGACATATCTCTCCTTCCACATCTATCCATCACAGGTCTGCATTATTTCAGGTCACCTTCAATCCTACCATTTTCTGGCTGTCCACTCTCTAAACTCATCGAAAATACATTCATGATTAGATATCATCCCTCTCTCCTTTCAACCCTCCAAAGACTCTAGTTTTCCACCTTATATGAAAATTATCACATTCCTTTACATTTATGTTATATATGTAACTTATCCTAACTTGCTTTCCCATCAGACTAAGCTTCTTGATGACACAGGTCTATAGTCACCTCCGCTGCCAACATCCACTCAGTATTGTTGATTCCCATGCCAAAGCACTTTAAGGAAAGAATACACAAGTAGCATCTAACTTTCACCAACGCTAACCTTCACTGAGATTTCATGTGGAAGTCATGGCAGAGGCAGGCCACCAACAAGGACATGGCTAACAAGGTACACTATGAGGAATAAATAGCATATGTTGCTGCAGAATAGTGATGAGACAGGATGCTGGCATTTTTGGCTTCAGGAACAGTCATAGTGTGGTTCTTCATTTAGCTTAGTCTCCCTGGGACTCAACACTCCCTTGGGTGTAGAATGCAGTTAGAAGCTCTTTTAACTCTTTCAGCATAATTAGTGCACTGAAGAAGTCATTTGTTCAATGATCTGGAAGGCAGTGTGCAGCTCCCCTAAGGCTTGCATCTGTTATTGGGCAGGAAATATGGCAACTTGCTGTGTTTACTAATTGGGTCAGTTAGTAACTTTGTTCCCTTTTTTTTCTTTTTCAGAAATTCCCTAAATAAGTAAATTGCCTATTGGAATCATAAGAAGAGAAGTGATCCCCATGATGGCTTGACAAATGTAAATATTGTTTCCCTAAAATCTCAAAATAAATTTGGTATTTTTACCTCTCTTTTGCCTGGGACTATTTCTCTTCCTCCATCATGTCAGCATCAAAAAGCGGTTTGCGCATTCTGTCATGCTCTGATCCTGCCAGATGTTCTTGCCATAGCTTTAGACAATTTTCTACTTGATGTCCCACATTCAATATTCTCAGTCTTTCTCTGAGGTTTATGCGGTTTTAATGATCTAGGTGTTTAAGTCTCAAGTAAAAGCTTCACCAGTCCCATCTGCGCTTCTCACAGCAAGGTGTGTGGCTTTGCTGCTTTCGAATTCTTTGAGTCCATTCCACTTCCATGCAAATAAATACAGCACTTGATGTGAACAGTTAAATAGCTGGAAAAACACACTGAGTTTGTGCAATTGGCCTTATATACATTCTTCAATCTTGGCTTGTCAGTGAGAATTACAGTCACACACTATGACAGTGGGTGGCCTTTTTCTGAGAGAAGTATTATGTACTCTATTCATTTCTCTTTTGGAAATCTATAGCTGTACACAGCTCAGAAATGACAGTAATAGAGAAATTTTTGTACAGAAGATACATCACCTTTTTTCTCCTCTTTGGTAAGAAATGAATGTAGAATTTCTTTTTCCCAGAGCATTTGTGTGTGTGTGTATGTGTGTGTGCATTGATGAAGTTAATATTTTATTTGAACATAGGACAAAGGCATAAATAGCCTTTCTTATGCCTTCAAATTGATAAGAAAAAATTAAAGGATCAATTCATTCACATGGTCAGTTTTTGCTGAAACTTTCACACGTTCATTTATCCCTTGAGTAGATCTGGGAGAATGATTTATTAACAGTATCACCTTCCTCTGGACCAGAGAGTCTCCAATCCGCCCTCAACCTTGTCAGGGCTTCCCTGCTCACTGTCCACCCTGTGTTTTTGCAATCAGTTTCCAACTCTGCTAATTCTGCTTTGAAATGTCTCCCCAATCCATCATCTTTGTAGTGCCATTGCTATCACTTTTCATGTAAACTATAGGGCCATTGCCTCCTATCTAGTTTTCTTTCCTACAATCGAATTAATTTCCACCCCTTCTATATCTTGCCCATCATCCTCTGGATGTTATCACACGTCCTGTTATCATAACCCCTCGGACGCAGACGCACACACGGGCACACACACACACACACACACACACAATTATTAATGCATACTAGTTGATAGTAAAACCACACATCTTTGCTTTCTAATATTTCACAACTGATATTTCATCATAACTCAATATTTTCTGTGATCCAAGTAACTGGACACTTATTTTCCCTGGACTTTGCTAACTGCTTTGCCTTTCCTTCCGCTAGACAAAAGCCCTATATCTCTCCCATCTGAGAGCTTACCAGTCTTTCAAAGCTGATCCAAACTATAACTTCTTTTAAGAAACTTTGCTGATTCAAATCCATCTTAATGAGTTCCTGCATTTTTAAGAAGATTTATAGCATTTCATCCTCCCTAGTGACCTAATGACCTCTCTAGTCTTATAGTATATATATTTGATTATTTATACTTTGCTTTCATATTACATGTTAAGTACTGAGTTCAGTGTGTGTATGCATGTCTGTGTGTGTTAATAATGTACACAAACTGGATTTGTATTCCAATACCTAACATGAAGCATGCCACATAGTACACACTCCGAAAATACACATTGAATTTAATCAACATGTATTTTCTGAGGTACTAGTGTTCTGAAAAATTACGTTCATTTGTCTAGTCATTAACACAAATCTGCATAAATTATGCACCTTTCTGTTCTTTTTAGCAATTTATATTTTGCTAGATGATTTTGCTTTCTTTCCAGTTGACAGTTTATGATTTGCAGTATGTACGTCTCCCTTCTCATTTTCAAGCCTGCCCCAATCAACGGTAGGTTACAGAGTTAGGACTTTTTCCGCTGTCTCATTGCCACACATCCTTGTCACTGGTCTCTCCTTGTTCTGAAATACTTATCTTTTCCTCAAGTTCATATTTTTAAAATATGACTAAGTAAAATAAGTACATATATGTGATATTATTTTCAAGAGTTTACCTTAATCTGTCACATGAGAGATTAAAAAATGGTTGAGTATTCTGTCCACTCCTTCCATTTGTTTTCTGGAGCTTTTCTCCCCACTTCTCTCTCTCTCCTCTGCCATGGACACTTTCCCTTTCTCAGACTTAATTTTTTTTTAATTCTAACCTACTCTTTATATTTCCCTCCTTTCTTGAGTCCTAGTGAAGAAGCTGTTAGAGAAGGCTTGTTAGGGAAAGTGAGAGCAGTAAGTCAAGAAGGAAAGTACCAGACAGTGAGCCTTCCTGGGTTCCATCCCTTCCTCACCCTCTGACAACTAGCCAACACCTCAATCTTACTGAGCTGCCAAAAAACATCTCTTATCTTTCATTTCCTCCTTTCTACTCCTCAGCCATCGTCTTTGGGAAGTCCCTCAGACTCACTGACACACCATAGCAATGATCTTCTACTCATCTCTACTGTGATTTTTTTTTTTTTTACTTGGATTCTATCACTTATAATGTTGTTGGAAAGAATATTTTATAGTGATTAACTGATCATGTGAAGTCTTTGCTTAAAAATTTTAATGACTTGCCATCCCTATATAAAACCTTCCGGCTCCTCAGACACAAGATTTGGGAGCTGCCTAGAGCTCCAGGCTTACTTCTCTGTTACCTAACTAGCCCAACCCCTCCCACTTCATCCCAGTGCATTCTCTTCCTCGGTGCATGGGCCATTTCCTCATGCTTCACAGTCCAGCAAGATGATTTCCAGCAAGATGAATTTGACAAAACCTTCCTCACCAGCTCCCTCCAAGACAGAACTGTAATTCCCTCCTTTGGGCAGCCTCCTACCACCCATAACCTTTGCCTCCTTCCCTTAGAGCACCTCTAACATTTGTTGCACTTAGTGTCTAAGGGCACAGTCAACAAAGTTAAGCTGCGCGGTTTTAAATCCTGGCTGTGGCGCTTTCTGGCTATGGAACCGGTAGAGTTTACGTAACCTATCTGAGCCTCACAATTCTCATCAGTAAAGTAAGGATACTAATAGTAATAATTTCATGGGGCATTTGTGGGGGTGAAGTAAGCTACTATATAAAAACCTTAAAACAATGGTTGGCCCTTGGTAAATATTATACAGTAGGTATTGTACAGTAGGTAGCTATAATAATAGTTATTATTATTTTTATTATCCCTTGCATGCTCCTTGTGGGTAAACACCAGATGTAGTTGTTTTTTTTGCAAGTGTCCAGCATAGTCCCTAGGACTTAGACACTCAATAGCCACTTTGCGAGACGATGAACAAATGCATAAAAATAGGAATAAGACAAAAACAGACCTTTTGTTTCCCTAAGTTACCACATGGTCTCTTTCGTTTCCCTTAAATGGGAAGGGGACAGCAAGGGTACAAACACAAATGTTCTTAGTGTTTAGCTGAGAGTTTTAATCGAACTTTCCAACATGCACAGAGGGTTTCAGTTTTATTATCTCTCAGACTCCTATGAACATCAGTGGGTATGCAGCATGGGGGAAATGCCAGCGAAACAAGGAAGCAGAACTGACTGTGTAACTCGTGGTGCCCAGTGCCAAATGAAAATGTAGGATCCCTTGTTCAAAAATAAATATGAATTTCAAGATGGTGACAATGGAACATTTAACTAAGTATGAAGCCATTCTCAGCACAGGGGTCAGTACGACCACACAGATCGCCTTCCCGTAAGGACAGCCCTGCCAGGAACTGAACCTTGTCTTCTCCGTCAGCTACGCAATGTAGATCTGTGGAGACCCAGACCTAGTCTGTGTTACTGCCGGATTTGTCTCTTACAACTAAATTAAGACATTATAGGCCTGTAATGCTCTTACTAAACCTCTCCACCCTGAACTGTCCAGGATGCTGCCTCCACTGTCCACTGCAAACGCCAGTGGCCTCTTCATGTAGCTTAGAAATCTAAGCTGCCCACTATCTGTCATGCTCAAAATGTTCCTTCATTTATCAACCAATTATTGGGCACCAACCGTGTTTCACAAATTTCTGCCTCTGGTGTTATATATACAATAAGGTCTCATTCTCTCATGTGCCCCATTTTCTAAGGCGATTTCTAGCTTTTCCTGGGAAAGCTGGTACTTTCTAATATCTAATAAAAGAAAAAAGAATAAAACAACCTTCTGGATGCATGTACGCATTAATGGTGATTTGAAACAACTAAAGGCTACATCATAAGCACAGACCACTAAAGGAACTATTTCATGCTATATGGAAACTCCCTTAAACAAAGCCAATTAGATATTTTCTTAGATCCTTTAGTACTCGGCTTCTGCCTGTTTAGTAACCCCAAATGAAATGCCTTAGCAGAAACAGTGGCAAGAAATTCTATCACAGAGGTGGATGGTATAACACGGACAAAGAAAGTAAAATAATTATAAGAGAAGATATATTTGTAGCAGGGGGAAATTGGGGTTAGGTAAGAGGAAAAGGAAATTAAATTAGAAGGTGGGAAGGGAAAATGAAGCTTCTGGCCTGGAAAAGGGAAATCATTCTCTGTGCTTCTATTACACAAATGCGTTGTTGGCGTCCTGTATTAAAATATAAATTCAGTGGAGAGGCAATAAGGCTGGCAGTAACGTGCACAGGCAGAGAGCCAAGAGCCTTGGCTGTTGGCAGCCACTCGGCCCTGAGGGCCCTTGCAACAGAGTCCAGGTTATATCTGTCAGACACTGAGCCATTGAGCACTGTTATTTCTTAGTTAAGGACTCTGATGTTGGCTTTGAAATTTTCTTCATTTTGGGAGCCATAAACAAACAGTGATTCCAGAGCAGAGAGGAACAGAATATATTCTTACCTGCTATGCCTGGTGAGAAATGATAGCAGGTGTAGTATTACTCAAATAAATGCGGATGGTAGGAGATGAAGGCTCTCTCCAGCACAGTGCATTGTTTCTTAAGGCTGCTTATGTTTTCAGTGAGTATTTATTGAATCCCTTGTGAGTACTGGGGATATAACAGTGAAGAAGAAAAATGTTCTTCTGGGGCAGACAGAGAGTAAATATGTAAACGCATAAATGAACAAGATAATTTCATATGGAGATAAAATGTAATAAAAGAAACAATCCTGGGTATGTCAAAGAATACCTGGGTGAAAAGAAGTTACCTTAACAGAGTGCTGAGTAGAGTCTGACAAGGTGGCAATTTGCCAAGACTTGAATTGTAAGACTTAGACAAGAAAAGAGGTAGACGCTGCATATTTAAGTTAGAAGGAACAGCAAGTTCAAAGGTCCTGAGGTAGGACAGAGATTGGTACACAAAAGGAGATGAACAAGGCTAGACTGTAGAGAGCAAGGGGGAAAATATATGGAAGGAGACTGTGGGAGTGGGCAAGGGTCTCATGGGTTCATCATATGGGAAATGAAATTCAGGAGCAGGAATGAAAATGGAAAGACCTGGTAGGAGGCTATCATAGTGACTCAGACAAGAAATGATGGTGGCTCCTGATGAAGGTGAGGGAAGTGGAGAAGAAGGGAAAAGGGGCACCAGGATGGAAGGATAATGTCTGTAACACCCTGAGTATCAGACGTAAGCAAAGTGTGTACACCCCTTCAAGAGGTCACCTTGTGAAGAGAGAGAATTGGCTCCTATAGCTTCACTGCTAGAAAAGCACAGTCAGCTTCAAAATCAATATGTGAGGTGTTTCCCTCGCATGTTCGGAAGCTACCTCTTCAGCAGCCTCACTTATTCAGAATGCAAAACTTAAAAAATTATTTTTGAACAAAGCCTACATGTTTCAGTTGCCATGGACTACTCATAGTGCAGACATTTATTTTAAGTCTATTTGTTTTTCTTTCACAAACAAGTTTTTTGTTTGTGTGTTTTTTGAAGTGTGGGTGCTCAGTCTTCCAGCCCATGACAGTTTTAACCACCACAGAGGTGGGCGTCTACAGCTTGGCAAAGTGAGAGCAGGAACAGGAGACAACTGACCCCCGGCAAAGAGGAGGAGACACATGAGATACATACACACACACCCCCCAACACACACACACAAACACACATTTTAAATAAACACAGAAATATTTCAATAACTCAATAGTAACTCAATAAAATGGTCCCGCACACCACTTTGAAGGCATCGAAGATGACAATATTTATTCCTGAGTGGTCACATCAGGGACACCTTTCTACCACAAAACATCTCTAAACCATAGACACCTCTTCTATGTGTCCCCATCAAGCCTTCTGCTTCCATTCCTCTGGGCACCTACTACCTTGCTATTCTCTGTTTATGAATCTGCTACCCCCAAGAGTTAGCGAGTGTTTTAACGGCAGTCCTTTCAGACCCTTCTTTTATCTCTGTGTGTCTGGGGCCTACCACAGGGCCTTGCACAGAGAAGATACTCAACAGAAGTGTGGAAAGAGCTACAGTGCAGCGGCTGTTAATTTACCTCCAGAAGAGACAGCCTGTAGCCCAGTAACTCAGCAGCTGCTCTGTCAGTAGCCAAAGCATTCTCAAGCTTTCCAGAGATGTGTATAGGTACAGTGCAGTCGTGGTTTTTTTTTAACAGATGGATAGAAAGTTTTAAAGCATTGCTTCTTGGCAGAGCAACAGAGGTGGGCTCAGGCACAGGGCTGATATAATTATAGTTTTGGTTATGCCTGATGTGTTTTATTCTGATGTGCATATTTTGTGCTCCATACACATTTAAAGATTTAATTAAATGTTTTATTATAGGGAACAGAGTGCCAAATATCAGCATCATTACCTTTTTCTCCCCCCCACAGAAAGAGCGATTTCCTCATTTGGTTTTGAGATTTTGATACAAATAAGGCTTACATTTACTTGGTAATATTGACGTGGTCACGAACAAAAATGTCAGATTTCTTGTTACTGGTGGGCTCTGATTGCAAAGGAAACTCCCTGAGGGCAAAGAGTAAATCTGTCCTGCCCAACTGAGCCTCCAGTAGCTCTGGACATAGATGGTTTGCCTACAGTAAGCTCAAGAGAGAGACAGGGAATGGCCATGGAGAAAATTTAAAGCAGTGCCTTCTGGACACAGAACACAAACTAGAGCAAAGCAGCATCAGAACTACAGAGGGAGGGAGAAAGGGAGAGGTTGAGGAAGAGACAGCGAAAGGAAGAAGGAAAGAGAGAAAGAGAGAAAAGCATCATTCTGACAGTCAAAGATTCTACTTCATTACAATCTGAGGACCCAGTAAACATTTTACAAGGTGTTGTTTGTTTGTTTGTTTGTTTGTTTTCTCCTCAAACCCCCTTTGCTGAGCTGCACAGGTGGCCCAGAATCTTCACACTATAAAAAAATAAAAAAACCCAGATCTCATCCCTGGTCTTTCAGAGTGGAATTGGAATTGGAATTGGAATGCAAAATATTTTAAATGATCATTATAGAATTTTTTTTCACTTCAGAATACAAATGTAGGGTTGCCTGGGTGGCTCAGTCAGTCAAGCGTCTGACTTCGGCTCAGGTCATGATCTCATGGTTCGTGAGTTTGAGCCCCGCATTGGCCTCTGTGCTGACAGCTCAGAGCCTGGAGCCTGCTTCGGATTCAGTGTCTCCCTCTCTCTCTGCCTCTCTCCCTCTCGCACCCTGTCTCTCTCTCTCTCAAAAATAAATGAACATTAAAAAAATACAAATGTATACATATTTTAGTTTTAATGGAAATAAAGTTAATTCCATAAATAAATGACTGCCAAACTTTTTTTTAATGAACAACAACAAAAAACTCACTTCCCCCCAACCTTTTTTCTTTTTTTTTTAAAGAAATCTTGGCAGTAGAGGTGGACTTTCCCCACATATGTAAAGAATGAAACCGAGCTGTCCTAATGGTGGTGGGATGTGTGGGAGTGTGGGGGTGTGCGATGGTGGGGAACGGGGCACAGGTCAACAGAGGCACAGGTGAGCTCCTTGGTTACCTAGGCAGGTCAGAACCCTCAGGCTCTTCCTGGCCTGTAAATTATTGTTCCAAAGGGACGATATCAATCTTTCTGACAAAAGCTTAGGTCTACAAACTGAGGCCTGAGCTGCTCACTGCCTGGGAAGATGATGAGCTGAGGAAGATGGTGAGTGGGAACTTGGCAGGAATGCAAAGTTAGCATCCCTAACTTTGGAGGCATTCCTCTTTCCAAAGATCCTCTGTGAAGGAGGATCTATTCCTAAAAGGCCCAGGAATCCAAATCAGAAGGAGGGATGTGTTCTTAATAATTCTACCCAGGCTTTCCTCTTCCTTTCCTGGGAACAACAATATGTACAATTTATATTCAGGCTCCTTACCTACCTTTCAAGGTTACGTTTGTCCTCATGTCATACCTGTGCCGCACTTATTTATCCCTCTATTCCCTCTCTTTTCCTCCCACTTCCACTTCAATGAAATAAGAAAGAAGATTCTAGAAGAGGAGCCCCGAAGTTTTTGGGAAACAGAATAGAAACTCTTTTGTGAGAGAAAGAGAAAAGAGGAAAAGTGCTGTTGTATTATCCTCCTAAGACTAAGAGACAACATGTAATTCCTTTTTTTGGCCTTCTGCTCCAAAAGTTTTTGCCTCAAAGAGAGGAGATAAAAGGAAGGATGAACACTTTTCTTTTCAGTCCTCAAATGAGAAGCAGAAAATTAGGACTGTTGATTAATCAGATTTTATAATTTTCCAAATTATGGCTGCAATGACCCCAACTCCTTTTATTAAGATTTCTTTTTGTCATTGTTTAAAACTGATTCTCACCACATTATACATGCTTTAATGAAAATTAAGGACTGTAATTAAGTTGCTCTAATGCTATCATTACATAGATACCAGATGAACAAAATTATAGCAAACAAAGAAATAGGTCTTAAATTAAAAAATTATTTTAAAAAGAACTTTGTTGAAGTGCCTGGATATGACAGATGAGCTTGTATTGAAAATCATGCTACTATAACCTTAAATTGATAGGATCTTAATTTTAACCGAAACCATATTTGCATGTAAGCAACCATCTGGGTAAAATGTTTAAAATTCAGGGAAAGTTAAAAGAATCAGAATCATTTTTTCACAGATCAAACATTTGTCTATTTAAAAGTACCTAAACTAATGCTTTCCCTAGTTGCTGTACCCTATCTTGATAGAAAAATACTGAAAAAAACAAGTTAAGGAAACTTCTCAAGAGAGCAGAAAGAATCTACAGGTGTTGGAGGGCCTGCATATTACATTTGAGTTCTGATTTGAAAAGGAGCCCCAGCTCCTAACTAGCACCGTGTGACCTTGGGTAAGTTATTTAACTTAAATAAGCAACCTATAAAACATATAATTACGACATCATTTCAAAATTTTTCTGAGGATTCAATTTAAAGAAAAGTGGATGTGTGCTTAGAGACGTGTCCCTCAAGAATTCATGTCTAACAAGAACCTCAGAATGTGACTTTATAGGTTAAATTGTGCCCCTCAAATATGTTGAAGTTCTAACCGTGAGTCCCTCAGAATGTTACCTTATTTGAAAAGAAGGTCTTTATAGATATAATTGGTTATTGCTTAAGATGAGGTCATTAGGGTGGACCCTCCAATATGGTTGGTATCCTTATTAAAAAAAAGTAATTTGACAACTCAATAGGAAACAAACAAACAATCCAACTTAAAAAATGGGCAGAGCATCTGAATATAGGTATTTCCCCAAAGATGACACATGAGATGGCTAACAAGCGCAAGGAAGGATGCTCACCATCACTCATCATCAGGGAAATGCAAATCAAAACCACAGTGAGATACCACCTCACACCTGTCAGAATGGTAGTATCAAAAAGACAATAAATAACAAGTATTGCTGAGGAGGTAAAGAAACCATCACACACTGTTGATGGAAATGTAAATGGCACAGTGACTAGGCAAAGCAGCAAGAGAGTTCCTTAAAACATTAAAATTAGAACTACCACACAATTCAGTAACCCCTGCTTACTGTTATGTTCACTGCAGTATTATTTACAATAGCCAAGATAAGGAAACAACCCACGTGTCCATAAATGGATAAATGGAAAATGAAGATGTGATAAACACACACACACACACACACGCGCGCGCGCACACACAGACACATGCGTACACACACACATGCACACAGGAATACCTTTCAGCCATAAATAAGAATGAAGTCTTGCCATTTGTGACAAGTGAATGGATTCTAAGGGCATTATGCTAAGTGAAATAAGTCCGACAGAGAAAGACAAATATTGTATGATCTTACTTATTTTTAATTCTTTTATTACATTTATTTATTTTTGAGAGACAGAGACAGCGCAAGCAGGGGAGGGGCAGAGAGAGAGGGAGACACAGAATCTGAAGCAGGCTCCAGGCTCTGAGCTGTGAGCACAGAGTGGGATGCGGAGCTCGAACCCACAAACTGTGAGATCATGACCTGAGCCGAAGTTGGACGCTCAATCTACTAAGCCACCCAGGAGCCCCTGTAAGATCTAACTTATACATGGAAACAAACAGACAACAAAAAATCAAGCTTATAAATATAGAGAACAGATTGTTGGTTGCCAGAGGTGAGAGTTAGGAGTGGGAACAATGGATGAAGGAGGTGAAAAGGTACAAACTTGCAGCAATACAGTAAGTAAATTATGGGCATGTAATATACAGCTGGTGACTATAGTTAATAATGTGGTATTTCACACTTGAAAGTTGCTAAGAGTAAATCTTAAATGTTCTCATCAATAGAAAAAATATTTTGCACTTATGTCTGGTAATGCTAACTAGACTTGGGTGTGGTGATCAATCCACAATACATACAAATATCAAATCATTATGTTGTACATTTGAAATTAATATGTTATATGTCACTTATACCTCAATTTAAAAAATATATTTCAAAGGGGGGTAATGTGAGCACAGATATGTAACCTGGGAGAATGTCATGAACAGAGACACAGGGAGAAAGAAGACAGCCATCTGTAAGCTCAAGGACGGAGGCGTAGACCAGTTTCTTCTTCACAGCCCTCAGAAGGAGTCAACTCTTTCGACCCCTTGATCTCAGGATTTCAGCCTCCAGAACTTTGAGACAAAAATTTTCTGTTGTTTAAGCCATGCAGTTTGTGATACTTTGTTATGGCAGCCTTAGCAAAGTAATACAATGACCTTATTTGGAAATAAAGGCTTTGAAAATGTAATTGAGATAAGGTCATACTGCATGAGGGTGGGCCATAAATCCCGTCAGTAGCTTCCTATGAGAAGGCCATGTGAGACTCAGAGACAACAGGCAGACACACAGGGAAGAAAGCCATGTGACAACAGAGGTAGAATCAGAGAGATGAATCTGCAAGCAAGGAATGCCCTGGAGGTTTGGCAACCACCAGAAGTTCTGAGAGAGGCAGGGAGATTAGATTCTCCTTCAGAAGCTCCAGAAATCGTCAACTCTGTCAATTCCTTGATTTTGGACTTTTCAACTCCAGAACCGTGAGAAAATAAATCTCTGCTATTTTAAGCCCCACAATTTGTGCAATTTTTTACAGCAGTCCCAAGAAACTAATATAGGAAGTGTGACATAAAGTACTCTGTCCTTAGAAATGGCTATGAGAAGATTGATGATTAAGAATTGTGTTTCCACATCTAGTCCAGAATTTAAGATGATCAAATCTAGAAGGAGTTCATATGATTGCTTCTAGCAAATTCATATGCTGTTGTGATTTTTAAAATTTGTCATTTCCTAAACTATTTTAGAATGTACCACCATGACGAGGAAGAAAAAGAAGAGCCTTCATAAGAGAAATATTAAAAGCCCAAAGATTATCAACAAAATATGTAATGCCAAGTAATGAAGAAATGAATTAAAGTAACAATTATACCATAATTATTAAGATAGTAGCATGTCCTATATGTGAAAACAGTATGTGAAGACAAAATATTGTTTATTATACATTGGATAGGAGAAAGAAAAGCAGTTTCTACAAAGGATTTATTTTGTGGAATAACTCTTTTTGCTGGTAACATAAGTCTTAAATGTTTTCAACTTCAACCCCAGTTTCTATAAGAAAAAAGGTATTTATTCTCTGGAAAAATTGAGTTGGACAACTATAATGGCCTTTTAATCATCTGCTTCAGAAGACTCTCTCTGCCTGTCAGTAAACAATGGAACAATTGATGTTCCTCTTTTAAAACTTTACAACCCTGTAGATCTACTTCATTTCAGAGTTCCAACTTAGCTTTTAGAAGACTTAACCACATCTGTCCAAGGCTACTAATTCAAATATGAAGCCAACTCTATGGTACAATTTGGCTTCCCATTCATCCTTGAACCCCCAAATGAACCAGATGTTGGAATTATTCCAGTATATAGTGATTTTTCCCCCCACTGGTCACCAATTTCATTTTCTGTTTGATCTGGGATCTCACATAAACAGGATTGCTGTTGTTGTTTTATTGTTTTGTTTTGTTCTGTTCAAAAGTAGTCTCCTCAAAAAAAATATAATTGGTCACCAACAAATTATGTATCTTTGGACAAGATATTTAACCTCTTTAATCCTCCATGTCTGCATTTGTAATATGGTAATAAGAATCTCATAAGATTGTTATGATATTAAATTAATGAGGCTAAATTCTACAACAATTTAAGAGCTTGCCAATATTAATTCTATCTACATCCCCAATATTACACCCAAACAAAATAAAACAAATCAGATGAAAATAGACTACCACTTCTACCCATGAAGTCCCACTCATTAACTCTTCTTGGTTATTAATGTTAATTTAAATTATTTGTCTATGGTTTTTTTAATCCAAAACTTCCAAACATATACTAGATCCCATCTTTCTACAAGAATGTTACTTTAGCAGTCTACAATCCTCTATATTTTTCATTGTTCTCTCTTTTTTTTTAATTTTTTAATATTTATTTTTGAGACAGAGACAGAGACAGAGAGAGAGCGCGCACGCACAAGTAGAAGATGGACAGAGAGAGACGGAGACACAGAATCCGAAGCAAGCTCCAGGCTCTAGCTGTCAGCACAGAGCCTAACCCTGGGCTCAAACTCAGGAGTCATTGAGATCATGATTGGAGCTGAAGTCAGACCCTCAACTGACTGAACCACTCAGGCGCCCCTAATTGTTCTCTTTCTACTACACAAATATTTCTGTCTTTCATCTTAACATACAGCAACAAAATCAACCTCTTGTTCCCATTTTTTCTTCTCCTTTTGATAGCAAGACTCCTTAAAATAGTTTTTTATGCTCAGAGACTCCAAATCTCCCATTATTTTCTTAGACTCACTAGAGTGCATCAGACCCACACACTCCACAGAAGTCCATTTGATAGAGTTGATAACTGTGTCTATTTTGATACTTTTTTTTTTTTTTTTTACTTAGCTTCCAGAACAGCAACAATAAAGTCTTGGCTTACCTCTCATCTCATATGTAACACATTGCTTTCTTTCTGTTCCAGCCCTCTTAATGTTGGAATGTCTCATGGATTTGTCTTTGGTGTCTTTTTCTTTTCTCTATTTTCATTCCATTCCTATTATTCTCACTCAGCCTCATGACTTTAAGTCCTTACCTCCAAAGCACAAGGATTCTTAAATGTATTCCTCCTATACCTCTCTGTTGAACTTCAAACTGGTTCCTTGATGTCTGCACTTGAATGTCTATAAGTGATCTCAAATTTAACATGTCCAAAAGTATGCACCATCTTTCCATTGTGCCTCCCCCTAAACCATTCTAACACTCCTTTTTTCCCATCATAATTGATGGCAGATGTATTTATTCTTGTAAGGACTCAGACTAAAAATCTAGGAATCTTCTCTGACTCATTTTCTTTCACAGTCCGTAGCAAGATAATGGGGGGGGGGGGAATGTGACCTTCCAAATACATTGAGACTCTATCATTTCCATTGTTATTCCCCCTGGACGGAGGCTCCTGTGTTGGCTGGACTATAAGAGCCTCTTATCTGCTCTCCTGGTTTCTCCATACTCTTCTACAATCTACTCTTAATTCATCAGCCAAATAACTTTTTCTTCCTCTTTGCTGAATCTTTCATCCCAATGACTTACTCATTCTATAACTGGACACCTGTACCCTCCACTCCCCCTCACTCATTTTTGCCCATCCCTTTACCCCTCTCCCTTCTGGTAAACCATCAGTTTGTTCTCTGTATTTATGGGTCTGTTTTTGTTTTGTTTGTTTGTTTTGCTTATTGTTCAGATTCCATACATAAATAAAATCATATAGTTGGACACTTAGGTTGCTTCCATATCTCAGCTATTATAAATAGTGTTAAAATAAACATAGAGGTTATATATCTTTTTGCATTCGTGGTTTTGTTTCCTTTGGGTAAACATTCAATAGTGAGATTACTGGATTGTATGGTAGTTTTCTTTTATTTTGTGAGGAAACTTCATACTGTTCCCCACAACGGCTATGCCAATTTGTATCACCACCAACAGTGCACAAGGGTTCCTTTTTCTCTACATTCTTGCCAACACTCATCGTTTCTTGTCTTTTTGATATTAGTCACTCTGACAGGTGTAAGATCATACCTTGCTGTGGTTTTGATTTGCATTTCCCTGATGATTGGTGATGTTGAGCATTTTTTCATATGTCTATTGGCCATCTGTATCTCTTCTCTGGAAAAATGTCTATTCAGGTACTTTGCCAATTTTAAGTTGTATTGTTTGTGGGGGTTTTGTTTTGATGTTAAGTTGCATAAGTTCTTTATATATTTTGAATGTTAACTCATTATCAGATATATTGTTTGCAAACATTTTTCCCCACTCAGTAGGTTACCTTTTCATTTTGTTTATAGTTTCATTTGTTGTGCTGGCATTATCTCTTTAATAAAAAGTCAGATCATTCTGAATCTCATTGCCTCTCTCTCTCTCCCCTTTCAGATAAACACAATAGTCATAATTGTGCCTTAACTACACAACACAGACTCTCACCTTAATGCCTTTGTACTAGTTCTTTCCTCTGCTCTTTCCCCAGATAGCCACTTCACCTCACCAGATAGCCACTTCATCTTCTTCAGGTCTTTGCTGGAATAAGGACTATGCTAAGTATTATTTTTTATTTAACATTTTTATTTATTATTGAGAGACAGAGAGACACAGAGCCTGAGAATGGGTGGGTCAGAGAGAGGGGGAGACACAGAATCTGAAGCAGGCTTCAGGCTCTGAGCTGTCAGCACAGAACCTAATGCAGGGCTCGAACCCACAAACTGCAATATCATGACCTGAGCCGAAGTCAGACGTCCAACCGAGTGAGCCACCCAGGCACCCCTATGCTAAGTATCTTATTTAAAATTACCTTTATCCATCACATCAGCACCCCTGATCTTCCATATTCCATTGATTTTTCATCTTCTTACACCTTTTAACTTTAGTTGTTGATTGTATTTATTGTCTACAATTTGTCTCCACACACTAGATGTAAGCTCCAGGAGGTGAAGAATTTATCTTATTTTATTTTTATTTTTGACATTTTTCACTGATGTACTGTATCACTGCGTCTTAGAGCACTAATCTAATTGGCACAGAGTAAGGACTCAATAAATATTTGTTAGATAATAAATTTGTTAAAAATATATAAGCAAGAAGGAAGAGCATTCTGGAATATAATCTCCTTTTAAACATATTAACAATGAAAGGAGTATTGTTATACATATTTAATTAGGAAAAAACCAGTCTCTATGTACAACGAAAAAACAGATACACCCTAAATGTGTGGAAAAGTCTCTTGAATGAATTCAATGTTATCTCAGGTAATGACTACTCAACAGAGAACGTACAAGTAAAATAATTAACGAAAATCAGGAATAAAATGCTCAAGGAGTAAAAAATTATGCAAGAGTCATCTCTTATGATTCTAATTTTCTATACATTAAAAATTGAGGTAAATTAGAAAATTAGGTTAACAATTTTTCACCACTGCAGAAAGGAAAATCAATTCTGTATTCATCTCAGAAGAGCTATGCAAATAACAGTCAAAGTGCTAGAGAAATGCAAAGCTACACAACTCTAGGGTATCCACAAGCCAATCAATTTGTTTGTGGATTCTCTGGGTCCCTTGTTTCTCTTTCTCATGTTTACTGCCTAATATTTGACCACTCTTCTGTTTGTTGGCAACTCTCACAAGACAGCAAACTAAAGAAACAAAATGAAACATAAGCAAATTAAAGCTACCCCTGATAGTAGCCAGGAGAAATATGCTGAGATTTTGGCTTAGACAGTAATAAAATTATGGGTAGGATTGAAGAACATTAACCACAATGGTTAGTAGCATGTTTTCTGGAAATCAGTCGTTCTCATTGTCTTGACCCAATTCAATTAACCTGAGCATGAAATTTATCTAAAATAGAGTCAACAGATAAAATAAAAAGAATTCATGATATATTTGAAAGGGGAAAAAAAAGAAAGGGAATCAATAAGGTAGAGAGATATGATATAGCACAAAAGCTACAGAAATCTCTAGAGGAGGGGCGCCTGGTTGGCTTAGTCAGTTAGGCGTCTGACTCTTGATTTCAGCTCCAGTCTTGATCTCAGGAGCCATAAGATCAAGCCCCATATCTGACTCCGCATTGACAGCACAGAGCCTGCTCGAGATTCTCTCTCTCCCTCTCTCTCTCTCTGCTTCACCCCTGCTTGCTCTCTTTCTTTCTGTCTCAAAATAAATAAATTTAAAATTAAAGAAGAAATCTCTAGAAGAGATAATTTAACATAATGGAATTTTGGCATCTAATAGAAATAAGCAAGAACTAGAGACAAACCTAACTATCACTTACTAGCAATAGAAATTGGATCAGAACACTTAACCTCAGAACCTACTTTCTTATTTATATAATAAGGATGGTAATATCTTTTCTCATAAATTTGTTGGTGATAAATTACATTTGTCCTCTACATCCAAATTCCAGTTTCTGTCACACGTTATCTGCCCATTTGGCCAAGTGTTAACAGCCATCCCATTTTAAGCCCCCATCTTTCAATTTTGCAAGGATAAAACCCTGAAGAAATATCTAGAGAGTAATTAACATATGGCTGAAACTATCATGGGAAATATAAAAAGACAGATTGAAAAGTGCAACTGGGACCTGTTTTAAATGAGTGGGAGCCTGTTGATAAAAATGTTTTCCCCCCTTCAACTGTACAGGATAATAGTACAAAAGCTCTACTTAAAAACTAAAGCAAGGGATCTCTTAGAGGAAATAAAAGATTTTCTTCCTGTTATACAGACTAAAGTGGAGAAAATGCTTGTTCTTTGTATATTTTCCTGAATGCAGTGAGCTCTGTGGAAATAAAGATCTGGTTTCTTTCATTCATTACAGACTCTTTTGAATAGTGCATGATTTAAGCAATTAAGAAATAGTTTTGGATGAATACAGTATGCACAGATTATAATGTACTTGGCACAGGGATGAGGGGTTCACCTGCCTTGGAAGGTGACTACACACAATTTAAAAAAAAGATAAATAATAACAAACCAAAATACCTTATCACCTATAAAATGCAGCACACTTATTCCTATACTTCCTGAACTATCATTTATAAACATCTAGAATTCTGTTAAGGAACTTAGAGTCTGTATGAGATATATTGGTATGTGTATAGATATGAAATGACTAATATATTCTTAAACCAGAATAGTATGATTTCATGAAATCCAAAAGAGACCCTCCATGATAGAGAAAGAAAACAATTAAAAGTCTGGAAAGAAAGAAGTCTACCCCTCTGCTTAAAGTCAAGCTCTAAGTTTTACTTTTATTTCATTTAAAAAAGTTTATATAGAAAGCTAAATTTAAAATCTTTGTTATTTGGGGCACCTGGGTGGCTCAGCCGGTTAAGCCTCTCTCTTTGGCTCAGGTCATGATCTCATGGTTCGTGGGTCCGAGCCCCACGTCAGGCTCTGTGCTGACAGCTCAGAGCCTGGAGTCTGTTTCAGGTTCTGTGTTTCCCTCTCTCTCTGCCCCTCCCTTGTTTGCACTCTGTCTCTCTGTCTCAAAAATAAATAAAAATTTAAAATCTTTGTTATTTAGACTTCAGAGTAATACAAACATCTAATGAATGAACAAAAGCTATGTAATAATAATAGGATATACTGAATACCAAAACAAAATTAATTGTTTAAACTGCTTAACATAAAAACACAATAGATATGGAATATAAACCACACAGACTGAAGTATCTATAGATTTTGTCCTAAGACTAATTATAAATGAGTTCAAAGTTGCCAAAGTAAATAGCACAGCCTTACACACCCCTTTGCCAACTGTATCATATAGCCAATGGAAGCGACCATCCAAAGAATGATGAGAAAGGATTTTCTAATGAATCCATTTCCCCCTGAAGTTATATGAGAGGAAAGGTCACTTTCTCACTGACTAGCTTACCTTTCTGGTATCTTATCATTTTCTTGATTGTGCATATTTTCATGTATTATGCTCTATTTATACATTCTTTAATAGCATCTTTATTTATGGCTTTGTGAATCAACATCTTTGTGATAGGAAGTGAAAGTCACTTAGCTAATTACACATGCTTGATAAGCTGCATAATAATAACCACTGCAGTATTGTACATTAGTCGAAGGCATGTAAATTACTGCAGTTATTCTCATTTGGGGAAAAAACAAGAGACTGTGTTTTGGTTGTTTAAAACATCTTTGTTGTGTCTATATCCACCTTCTCAAGTATACTGTGCTTTTAACCCAAATCATGGCATCAATAATAAAATAAAGCTTAAATCCTATTCTACTAGTATGGCCAAAAGAAATAAAAACCAAACCAAACCAAAGCAAAACTCAGTGAATGCAAACACTCTGATCAGCAGTTGAGAATGATGTTATATGAAGCTTCTTTCATATAATGCAATCCTTGTAAAACAGAACAGTTTAGACACTCCCTCCCCACCAGGATGTTGTAATGAAATCTGACGTGGTCCAGCCAGATTAGAAGTGCATAGAGAGAAGAATGTACAGCACTAGAATATTAATATGACTTCTGGATGAAGATTGAAAATTCTACAAAGTTATGAATAAGGTCAAAATAACACTCAGATGATTTACTGCCATAGAAAAATCATACTCTCTTATGAGTGATTTACCGGATGTTCTATAAAAATGGAGTGTGGACAAGCTACATTCAGATGCAAGCTTGCAGCTGTCAGTGTGTACATGTGCTCAATCTGGCTAGAGGATGATTTGAAGGTTGATTTAATTGTAGCTTCTGAATCATGTTCTTCCCTATGTGTTAAATTGTTTAACATAAATACAAAAATGTTAAAGTAATTTTAAGACTGTAAATATTTAGTATAAAAATCTGCAAAATCTCATTCTTTTCTGGAAGAGTAACTGGAAATATAGACTATCAGGGAAAAAAATACCATGACTGAATAATGGTGACTGCCCAACAGTTATGGCAAATTACTCTTACACAAGAAAGTTCACAGGGCTTTCAGAAGTAGCTAAGAATAAGCACACAAAAAATAGGTTTGTGACAGAGCTGACCAGTTTTCAGAGGGACAGAAATCTATATCTGGAGAACAGATCTCAGAGATAAAGTCGACCAGTTGGTAAGGCAGCACATTTGTGTTCCTTGCAGGCAATGTCATAGCCTAAACATATCTTGTCCTCTAAACACAAACTCAAAGCAGAGATTCAACTCCTATCGATGCACCAGAACATAAGGCACCACCAATGGGCTTTGTCAATATTATCTACCAGCTACAGCTCTCCTGAATCACCTTTCTATTCCTTGACAGGCCTTCGTTAAATTCCAAACGTCACCTAACCATTTACTTCCCAGCTCAGCAAATCATCCTTGGGGAGAGTATCTTCTTCCTCTGCAAGTTTTTCCCCCATTTTTTTTATTTCCACTTTTATACATACCTCCTTTTCTACATATTTTCTTGCCGGGTTTTCTGGCACATTCCTTGGATATTCTTTTTACTGAAAAATGAATAGAAGACTAGAAAATAACATGGCGCTCCATCACAGACCGCCGGAACATGCAACACCACTATCTAACTTAATATGCTCCTGCATTTATTGAGTGCGAAAGATCCCCAATTCGTTGAGCCTGCACATGCAATGAAGAAATGTTGATGCATCTTCTCAGAAGTCATTCGGTAGGAAATGGAAATTAGGAACCCATTTCTACCTAAATATACGTGCTGTGGAGGAAAGAAAATGAGTTGGCACAGGAAAAAAAATAAGAACAGATACATTAACGCACATAAACGAAAAGAGCAGCATGCAAGCATGTAAAATATGTCTACATGCCAACAGGAAAAGCCATGCATGCTACCAGTACACATGAATCAATATTGTTAGAACTTAGAAGAGAAAGAAAATATAAATTTATCTCCCTGTTTTTCCTGCAGTAAACTCACCATCCTCAGTCGGGACGTATATGTTTAAATACAGGCAATCTTCACTCTGGTCTTGCACATATGATGAAACCACATCCAGGTTATTAGTAAACCACACTGGAAGCATGACTTCTGGCAACCTGCCATCAATGATATTCTGGGGACACACAGGAGCAAATTGAGTCGCATTCCTGACATCTGACCAGGGAGATGGTGGTTCTGGAGGCTGAAAACGATGTTCTCCTGTTGGTGGGGCTGCGTACGGAACCCCGAGAAACTGAATAACAGGCCCCAAAATTTCATTATTGAGTTCTTTCTTCATCCCTCTTATCTTGCCGAAGTTGGTAGTCACCAGTGGGTCTGCATCATCCAATTTTTGTGAAAGCACATGGGCAGCCTGAAGTAAACATCCCAGCAGACAGAGAGTCAGTGAGGCACCCAATCCTCTGTGTACCAAGCATGCCATTACTGCTCTCCACACATAATTTGGCCACGTGCATCTGGGAAGAGCCATGGTCCCACATTAGTTGTGTAGTTGTCTGGTTACAACGAGGCAAAGGTATTTGTATCCACTTGAGAAGGACTGGATAACGGTAGAACACCCCTCCGACCTCTTCAAGGCAAGCTTGTCAAGAAAAGCTCAGAAAGCTCTTTATGCATCCAGTATCTCCCATTGATTTCACATGTATTGAAGTAGCATCTTCAATCATCACTATTTACCAGACCATATCCTATTGACCATTCTGTTTTCCATAGTAGCAATGTGACGAGTGTGGCCATTGACTGTAGATTTCCCTCTTATAAATCAAATCCAGTTAGCGGCAGGTCTGCATCCTAAGGAAAATGAAAATAAATCATTAGGACGAACAAGCTGAAATAGACAGAGCGATAACTAGATATTTTACAAGCTACAGAAACACATAAAAAGCGGCTAGAGTCAGGTAAGTTAAATACTACCATAGGAAAATTATGGTTTGATGTGAGGTGACAGGAGAAATAAGTGATTTTTAGATTATTGAGAAATTTGCCTGCTGACTTTACACACATTTAAGTGGAAGCAGGCCTTGTCAAAATATGTGATTTCAGAAACATTTCACAGTACACTATTTTTAAAAATACTAAAGGCTAAATGTAAAATTTCCCCTTTATTGATGGCCTTCAATCACTTCAAAGAACCAGAGAATTAATCAGCAAACACAATAAAAATTAGAATTACTTAGCAGAAAACCTTTTGAAAATTATTGGTAGGGAATTAGTGGAATGTAAACAAGGTAAATACATACATTTAAAAGCAAACAAACAAACAAAAAGGTGGTCCCCAATCCTATGCTATATAGAAAAACCAAAGCTAATGTTAGAACAAGAAAACTAACACTAGTTCAACTGTGATCATTCATGTGCAACTACCTTATAAGATCAACCTCCTTGCTGTTTCTCAAATCATTGAGTATAGGTCCTTCACCTTAAATTAAGATTCGAAAAATATAAAGATAAAATGGCTTCAGACAAATTTGAAAAAGAAACAGAAACTGGCATCTTTTTTTTTTGAGGACAAAAGTTTTTAGTTTTTCTTTTTAATAATCTGGCTATAATATTTTAGAAATCAGTAAATTCGCAACATGAAAATTAATTTCTGCATCAAAGTCAATACATTTTAAGCTACAAATTTTGTTTTCCCTACCTGTCAGAGATCAAAGGAACAACAAAAAAATAGAGTATAGTAGTTCTATGAAGCAATCATACCTAATCATCGCATCTTGCATATTAACACTAACAGAACACCTACCACTGTTTACCCAACGCAACGTAAAACATATTAGGATAAAATGTAACACTCAGTGCAGTGTAATTCACAGCGTAATCTTACTTTAACTGCAAGATAGCACACAACTTGGCAAATTCATCTTTTCTTGTTCAAGCAACCTTTTAAAGTGCTTACTTTGAAAATAATGGTGTTGATTTCTATTACAGATGGTTCTATCCTGTCATATTATGAGAAGATTCCCAAAGAAGTGCTGGTCTGGCAGTGAGGCTGCCCTGACTTTGTGTTATTGAAAAGGAGATTGTACAAACTATATAGGGCAGCGGGAGATTTGGTTCAGGCCTGGTGTTCCTTTAGCTCTGAACAATCCATCACAGAAGGCAATAAGGAGATAAATGTCTTTCTTCAAGAGTACTTCCGTCTGTGTTAATTCATAAACCTTTGCTGTGAAAGCTCATTAACATACAAAAGGCAGGCTTAGACCCATCTCATTCCAGTCTCAAAACTCCAGCACATACTGAAGATTTAGCTACACAAACCCATTTCCATGAAGAGTACACAGTGTTTATTTTTGTGCAGAACTATTTTTGTGAGCCACAGCATGGCTGAATCTTTCCTAGTCACATTTTGGTGTTAAAAGAGCACCATATTGACACTCAAAATTCAGAATCTGGGTGGCACCTTCAAAGTCTTCAGCACCACTTTTTACTCAGCCCAATTTCCAAGTACAGTGATTTCCAAGAGTTCTTCTTTATACGCTTGGTACCTTACTAATAATATAAAGTACTTGTTTCACCTAACAAAAGAACACTCCTTTTTGTATTCACAAGCCCTTAACTGTGTTAAAAATAAAGGGGTTCCTGTTTACCACTGATGCGATACTTTAACACAGGTTGTGAAAGATTATATTTCTGTAGGCATCGGTAAATTTTCAAATTCTAATAACATTTTGCTTCCAAGGTTACAAAAATGTCCCATTTTACAGGGGCTTACCGGTATGAAGAATTATAGTATTGACCCCACAGATTTTTTTGAAGTTGCTGTTATAATAATAACGGTTGTCCAAGTCTAATGTAAAACTATGGCTTACTTAAATTAATGAAATTTTGAGTATACGTGTAAATAAGTCTCTCTCTCTCTATGTGTGTGTATGTACATATACATGTGACTTAAAATAAGGATTCAAATTTCTCAGCAAGCTTTTTTTCATATTTATTGGTGCTTTCTCAGCTTTTATATAGCTTTTATATATGCCAAACCCTTAGCTTTTATGCATTTACATCCCATTTATAATAACCCTATAACATGAGTTCAACAGTTATCCACTTTTTACTCGGAGGGACTGAGACGTAAAGAGGTTAAAAACCCTGACCAAGGTCTCTCAGCTGATCAATAGCAGATCCAGGAGCCCGATGGAGTCTGATTTAAAAGCTGTCCTCTTGATCATTGTACCTGATAACACTCTCACTTCACAATTAACACTTTTTAAAAAATTGATCCTAGCGCACTTAAAATTGAATTGTAAAAGTGTTTTATGTTCCTTCAGAGGACAGAGTCTAGGTAAATACTCTGACGATTTCATAGAAACAGAAATTAAAATGGATTACCCTGTTCTTATTCTTGAAAATTTAGATTTTATTGTTACTTTTTTTACTTTACATTTTTTACCATTTTATTTTCTATCAATTGCAGTGATCAGTTTTCATATGTGTTTACCCAAGATTATGCTAAAATAATAATGGGTACCAAAAAATTCCAACTTTGTAGCCTAATAACCTAAATGTCCATTAATAGATATTGATAAATGAATTATGATACATGCAGAAATTAGAATTCTATACATCAGTGAAATAAAGGACCTAGACCTAAATATGTCAACTTAGATAAATCTCAGAAGTTTTAAACAAGCAAGTTGCAGATCAGATAAAGTAAAATATTATTCAAATAAAGTATAAAATATGCAAGGAAAAGCTATATATTATTCACAGATTACATAAATATGTAGTAACAGAATATTTGTCAGAATATTTGTCACCCCTGGGTAAAGAGGAAAGTGTATGAAATTAGTCTAACAATTAATTAATTAACAATGGCACTAAGATTGATAACCTGTGGTGAGGCCTTAAAAGACGACAATTAATTAACTACAGTAAGTTTTACAAACCTAACCTTTGATAGCGTTAGGTGATATATACACACAGAACTACACACCTTTGTTATGCAGTTCTCTGTATTTGTCTATGTGTTTGAAATATTTTATAATAAATACGTTAAAGTCATAAGATCATAAAGCCTTATTCAGAAAGTCAGGCAAGTAGCTGAGTCTATTAATTCATGTAGGACCAGCTCCATCTGACTTTCCAGCTAGTGCAGATACTAACTCAAAAAAAATCTTCCCTTGGGTTAAAATATGTGTAAACCCACTGAGAAAAATAAAATAAAAAATAAGTAACATTTTAAAAGGCATCATAAATGGGAATATATTATCTCACTTGCATTAATTCATCATGACAGCTTTAACTAGTTTGTTCCTGAGTGACCCAGATCAAAGAGATGATACTTGAGAGAATAGAGACAACGTTTTAGAACAGTAGATAATAATTCATCCAATCTTCCATTCACTGAATAAACACTTATTGGGTATCTGTAATATATTAGCTATTGTGCTAAATGGTATGAGAATTTAAGGACAAGTACAATTGAGTCTTTGCTCCCAACTAGCTACGGCATTGTAAAGGAATAAGTCACATAAAAAAAAAATGGCTCTCATGCAGATTGGAATGTGACATGTGTTCAATAAATACACAATGAATGGGGAGATGGGACCCGGCAAAAAGTTTCTGATTGATAACTTTACATAGCCTTACGTGTCTTAAAAAAAAAAAATGACCAATTCATTTTCTACCTTGCTTTGTTTTTAATTTGTTTTATTGTTGAACCCAACTCTTCCCCTCTACTGAATTTCTTATTCAAGGGCAAGAATTTTGTGTTGTTGTTTTTAAATAATGTCTTCATGTCCATCATAAACTCTATGTTGACAATCCTTTATATGGTGCGGGCATGAGTTAAACCTCAGCTAATATGGACTGACTGAATGCTTATGACCAGAATGGTGTGGAGTTTGCCCAATGCTATACAACTGATTGTTGTTATTCACTGTAGTCATTTTCCATAAAGTCACTGCAAACATCAAGTTAGGAAACATGGATCCATGCTCCTAGGGAAATAGCTATAAATTATTCACACAGTTATAAAGTATAATCTCAATTAAAACTAAATAGTTATAAATTATTCACATAGTTGTAAATGAAAATCTTAAACCCTAAAAACATTTCACCTGGTAGATTCTATTTTCTTTGTTTTACAAAAGAGAAAACAAGGTTCAAAAGTGTTAAGCGACCTGTCTGAGGCCACCCCACTAATGGGTGCCAGAGGTGAGATTCAAAGTCCCTCCATCTGGCCCGAGCACTGGAGCTTCTTACACCACACAGCACTATGTCTACCATTTCTGTCCTCCGTTCATAGCAGTATAAGAGCTGATGCAAGGAGGAAGAGTATCCTCTTGCCTGGAAACTATGCTCATAGGGAGACCCAAAGTTTTTACTGCCCTGCTCCTACCTGTGAATGACTGTGTATCTGTGAATATTGACTTTGGGGTTACAAACAAATTTTAGTGAATAGGCAAATTTGAAAATACAAATCCAGGAATCATGAAGATTGACTGTATTAACTAAAGATAATATTTTATAACTATGGGTCTGTAAGTCATTTGAAGGTCAGAATATATCAGCCTGTCACCAGCCTGGCACTACTAATAATTAGTAATAATCAATGGTTTTAAGAACTGGATTTACTAATAATAATTTAATAATAATCACATTTAATAACTGGCTTTAGTGGAGCACAGTGTTCTCAGTGGCTGAGGCCACCCATGTAACCTTAATGTGCTTAATGTAACCAGCTCACTATAAGAGAATCTGACCACGAGCAGATTTCAGGATTCCTATAGCAAGATCTATCGCATGCTGGAGGTGGTTCAAATTTTGGAGGCAAAGAAGTATCCTGTGTGACCTAGCAGTGGGAAAACAAGGAAGCCTGCATCTGAGACGTCCAGACCCCATTTGATGCATATCTTTCTCCTGTTGTTGCTCTCTTGTATTATTTGTCTGTAACAAAGCTGTCCAAAGAGTATAAACTATTTGAGTCCCATGAGTCCTTTCAGTACCTGAACACTTAAAGTAACTAATGTGTAATTAATTCACACACTAAGTACTTAGAAATAGGATGAATAAACAAATGAATGCAATTGCACAAAATGTTTTTAGGCTTTAAAAGAAAAGATAGGTCTACCTCTAGTTAATACATTAGGAAACATATTTGAACAAATATTGATGGTCATGGAAGAGATCCCAGTCAGAGGGCACATTCTAGAAACATGGAAAGGATATGTAGTAGACATTGTAGCCCTCAATCTCCCTGGGAACAGCTCATTCTAGTGACTGGTCCACACTAGGGTAAGGTCTGGCCTTTTTACCTCAATGCAGACCAGCTTTGAGGGGCCATCCTGGCCCCAAAGCTCCCTACTGTACAGAAAGGGTAAAGGGAAGAGTTGACTATGATTCCTTCATTCCCTCCCAGGTGTACATTCCCAGTGGTGTGCCCCAGTAAACTTCCGGCAGGTAAATCCCCATCTCTGGTAGTCTCTTTGTTTTGTTTTTCTCCCCCCTCCGCTGCTCAGTCCCAGAGAAGCTGGGAGGGAAGGGGACCTGACCTATGACAGAAAGGAAAGAAGCATCAGTGTCTATCAGTGTCTGAGGAGGGCACAGTTTAGTTTGGCAAGAACACAGAGTAAATGAGGTTCAGCACTGAATGAGACTGGAAAGGCAGGTTACAGCCAAATCAAGCAAGCCCTTTATTAAAAGGCTAAAGAGTTTGGATTTTATTCACAGGATGATAAAAAGCCATTAAATATTCCTTGCAGGGGAAGAGTATTATCAAATCTATTCACAAGAAAATTAAACTGGCAGTGCTGTGGAGCAGGGATCTCCAAAGCACTGTGCTCAAACCCTGCTGCAAGATGACCAGGTGAGAGAAGGAAAGTAAATCATTGACTTATGTATCATAATTTTTTATAGAAAGCTTAAAGAGAAAGGAATTAAGCTTTGCTAATATGAATATATGGTTTAATACCAGTGTCTCCACATGGGTGATGTGATGTATATAGCACCTGAGATCTTCTTGGGAAGGTGTACAGTCTAGAACATGGTAGGTTTGCCAGCAGTGACAATTTTGCTGTTATTGTTTCTTTCCAACACACAGTGATATATCAGAGTTAACATCACTAGATAAGCAGATTTACACATCTTTCATCATGTTGTAATTAAAGTCGCCCTCACAGAAAGAACTACTGAATTAAGTTTTCCTGGCAACATAAATGTTAAAGGAAATACTAGTAACACAATCATAAGAACAAGAAACACGCAGACATGAAACTTTAGTTCTGATACAACCTCTTCAGCTACATTGCAAGACTCCAAACCATGGCTATCTAGTCATATACAATAATGTTAGTCAAACAATTTTCAAAACATCAAAAAAGTATCTTGAAATGCAGATTTTTATCAATTTCACTAGCTGTGAACTGTGTCCTTGGGATCTCTATGACTTGGTATATTCATTAATGATAGAATGAAGGCATCAACATTTACAAGATATTAAAAATACTAATTTTATCTTTCTCGCCTATTAAGGTCTATTTTTGTGTATGCTTTGCAAGCTGGTAATAAAAATATTTGTGCAGGAGTGGATGTACATATTTATACTTTTTTGGTTTGGGTATCATAAACACAGGATTCCACGATCACACAAACATGTAGACCATTACCTTAGTGAATGAAATGGTGGGAAAGAAGCAAGAAACAATTTTATTTTCATGTTCAGTTTAATCTATAGGTAAATATGACAGCAAATTGACTAATATAAATCACCAGTTACTCACCAAGCCCTGTCCAAACCATTTACATGTCTCATGTCATTTAGTCCTCACAACCAATTTATAAGCCAAGTACTGGTATTTGAGGTAAAGAAAATAATAATTTGGTATTATATAACTTTCTCAAGGTCACAAAGCTAGGAAAAGGCAGACATTGGAAACAAGCTTGGAACTGCCCAACTCCATTCCCTGAACTTTTATGATACATGACATTTTGCTTTGTTCTCCAATGAGAACAACTCAACTAAGTCATATGTTCAGTTTGAGCATTTGAAGAAAGTGAAACACTCCAGATACTAATAGGAGGAAAATAAAAAGGCTCTTGATCTGCTTGCCAGGGTTAATTAATAGGCATAATTTAGAGCAGTTCCAAGCACTGTGATATTGAGACTTCTTCCAACAACATTCCATAATATAGGCTAGAGAGCAATGAAAAAAGTTAGGACTGGGGATAAGCAGTCAAGAATGTTAGAATTTCAAGGAGCAAAGACTATGAGAAATTGTAATTCCAGTGTTGAATATACTATATCTAGGTATAAAGGTAAGCAGTAGAAGAAGGGCACAAGAGAAAAAGCAAGAAATAATTTGAACCAAGGATTATGAAAGGTCTACTCTGAGATGGGAATATCAGAGTTCAAAATTTTGATCATGTAGAAGTTCAAGACATGTCATGATCTATGATGTGGCCATACCTCCATGGAGCTATTGAGAACTAATGCCGTAATAAGTGTATTCTGCCATTACCACCACTAATTAATAACTTGATTAATGGCTTGCTCCAACTGAGCATATACCGAGGCTGGTGAGCTAACAGCAACATCTCATTTAATTGTCTCTAAATATAATGAAGTAGAAACTGTTACCATTTCCTTGTAACCAATAGCTAAATGGAAAATCAGGAACATAAAGCCACTGGAACATTTTTCAATAAAACAAGACCACAGTTTTACAAATATACTGAGTTCTAACAAATAAAAAGAGGCAAGGCTGAAGAATTAATACACTCTAAAGATAAACCCTGCCCCCTTCTCAATTTCTTCCAGAGCCTCCTTTTCAAAGAAAGGGTAGGCAGACTTCAATAGCTTCCCAGAGTTATATCCCATTGTCCTCTCCTCTGAAGAAAATGTAAGCAAGTCTATTGGTTTTCTTTTTCCTTGAGCTACTTCCACTCTAAATGAAGCCCTCCAGTGATGTGACAAAACAGAGAGAAATGATTGTTAAGAAGAAAAGGCAAACTAAAATTTGACAGTAATAAAAGAACAAATTTTACCACCAAAATATTTTACAGATTAGCAAGGAAAATATCATGAGTGTGTTGCCAAGGTTACACCTGGAAACAGACTATCTTCGTGAAAAAACATGACTACTGGAAGGCAGCACACAGCGCTGGGAGCAGTCTCCAGTGAATTGGGTCCAACTGTTCACCAAGATCTTTCTCTCTAGGAAGTATTCACTTGGGAAGTGTTTGCCTGAAGGAACCCCAGCTAGAATCACCCAAACCCTTCCCGGATCCTTCCAGCCACAAAACTACTCCTTTGTCTCAACCTTCAAAGCACTCGTTAACTTTCTTGTAACTGAATCTGTAGTACTTTCTATCACAGTAATTTATACACATAGCTTCCCTCTTCATTCTCTTATATTGTTTAGTGGCAGCCATTGCTGAGGCCCACGTGAGAGAAACAGGCATAGTGCTAATTCTCATGGAGACTAAAATTCAATGGGGAAGACATATTTGACGTAAATCAATCACACAGATGACTGTTTAGTCATAAATGCTTTGCCAAGAAAGATAATGCAGGGTGCTCTGAGGGGAGACTTAATCAGTCTGGAGTGGGATGGATGATCTTCCTGAAGAAGAGATCTATAAACTGAGTTCTGAAGGATGAGTAGGAGTTGTCAGGTAAAGACCAGGGGGCAGACAGAAGCAAGAGGAAGCCCAAATGCTGTGAAGCCTGGGGGCTTGTCAAGAACCAAGAGGTAAGTGTCATTTGAGAAAAGAGTAGGGCATCAGGCTGGAGGGAAGCTGACAATTCAAGAATGTCTAAGCCATTTTAGGACTTTAAGATCTTATCCCAAGTATGATGAGAATTACAATCACAATAATGACGTAATTAGAGTGTCCTTGGTCTTTGAGAGAAACCCATTCATTTATCATATTATTTGTCATCAGTTAATCCTACCCTCAGATTTTATCCATCTGTGATGTCTGACCTCTGTGAAGGCATTACTTTAGAGTTACAGCAAGAGAGGGTAATACAAAGAAGAGGTAGAAACAAATTAGAGTACAACAGAAATTTCTCATCATGCAGAAATGTACATGGATGACCAATGTAGACCCATAGCTAATTCCACTGCTGTTTGGCTAAAAATGGGATTCTGAGAGATCATAGCTTTTCTGACAACACAAAGAAAAAGAGACCAAAAGTGACAGCACTTCCTTCTGTGTTCATATCTGAATATTTCTACTATGGTCATCAATACAACTAACAGCTAACCAGAGAGTTTCTTGTTTGTTTTGTTTTGGAGAGATGGCTAAAACAGGCTATTTAACATTTAATTGTATATAATAAGTATTGCTTTCTGTTTACTCTGAATCTACTCTCAGATAAAATCTCCAAATATTAATTGTTAAATTTAATATCTAATTTAGCAATCTCGACTTCCAAATAAACAAGAAGGTAAAGGGACTGAGAGGCGACAGGAATTCATAAGAGAGGATGTTAAAAAAAAAATAGCCTGGGCAACAGTTTTAATGTATATGTAAAATACTGCAGGGCATATTTTTAAAACCAGTTGGTGACCTTGTGATCCCTGAGAAGAAAATGAATAATCACTCAAGAGCTCAGGAGAGACAGCAAGGTAGGACTGATTACTTCCCTTGATATTAAATTGATGCTTTTGTCTAAAAGGGGCCACTTTGGGGTCACGAGTCATTGCTTCCAGACGCAACCTAATTATGGCTGCCAGTATCTTTATAGAGAACATAGCACAACTTAAGAGCACTGCGACATTCTTAATTCACTATTTGCTTATTTTTGTTTCTGGTGAGCTGCTGTGCCTGGGAAGAGAGGAGAATTGCCATTCCTGGTGCCCTGCTTAATTAAAGTCCTCTTTAAAAAATCCCTTGTTGCCAGAGAATAGCTACAACTTTGGCAGAAGCAGCGCTAAGTTTCTCAGTATGGCCTTGTGCCAGGTTGTGTCAATCTTGACCCCTTGGAGGATGATTAGCAGAGAGCGGGTAGTTAAACCTTTGTGCCCATTCAGTCCCAGGCTTCTGCTGGAATTGGCAAACACTATAGTGACTATTGTTTAAGGAGTAACTGTCTAGTAAGAACTGGACTAAGACCACCAACTCCTTTCACATAAGGCACCAAACAACCATAATGGCTTCCTGCCACTCCTGACCTGGCTTAGAACTCAACCGGTACCCCAGAGGGGAAAGCATATTATACTTGCGATCATCTTCAGATACTCACATCTTTTATTTTCCCTCCATATTACAGTTGTATTAGTACTGATAGTAACAAAATTAAAAACAATGCTCTATTCACGGGCCATTTGTGTAACAGAACATCAATGTAGAGATATTCGCAAGAATTTAACATATACTTGGAAAATAAACTGCTAAATGAATTCATCACTTCAATGATTTCACCAATTTAAATAAAATTAAATGGGGGCTTAGAATTATGAAGTATTAAAAAATGAAAAAAGTGTTTAAAATAATAACCAAAATACCAAACTTTACTGTATTTTAGATCTTATTGTCTATGTTCTAAGAGTTTGTAAGTGTTCAACTAATTTTTGATCCTTCCAAAGTTCCTTGAGAGATCACATTTTCTTCATGGCAGAAAATAATTCTAACGCATTTTGGCAAATTACAACCAGAAATAATCCTATTACAGATGTAAATCTTAATAATTTATCAAAATTAGGGGTGCCTGGGTGACTCAGTCGGTTAAGTGACTTCAGCTTAGGTCATGATCTTGCAGTTTGTGGGTTTGAGCCTTGCGTCAGGCTCTGTGCTGACAGCTCAGAGTCTAGAGCCTGGTTCAGATTCTGTGCCTCCCCTTCTCTCTGCCCCTCCCCATTAATGCTCTATCTCTCTCTGTTTCTCAGTAATAAATAAATGTTTAAAAAAATTTTTAATAACAATTTATCAAAATTTAAAAACTACGTAAATATCTATCAACTCAAATAACAACCTATTTATGTTAAGAGAAACAAACGGCAAAAATGAAGAGACCAAGTATTAAGGAAAAGGTTACCAAGTATTAAGCAAAAGGGTACAT
>PISW01010394.1:0-50139 GCA_004023785.1 Mungos mungo
GTGCGAGCGTGGGGGGAGTGGGGGCGGGTGCGAGCGTGGGGGGAGTGGGGGCGGGTGCGAGCGTGGGGGGCGCGCACGCGCAGGAGGACTGGCGGGCACACCGCGCGGAGCCTGGCAGCCGGAACAGTGCTCAGTGAACACGTGGGCCGAGAGCACCGGGCTGCGTCTCGCTTGCTCACGGTCCACACGGGTTCAAGTGCACGTACCTCGGTCAAGCGTGGGCCACAGCCCCCAGCAGCCTGCCCGGAGAACCGCTCAGGTGCGCGGCCAGGAACAGCCTGCCACTGTCCAGGTGACGCCGGATAAATCCTGACTGCCTACAGCCCGCAAGAATGACCCCCTCGGCGACTCCGGTCATCACAGAATGCTCCAGAAATCTGTAACACTGCCAGGAGGGGTCGTCCAGAACACGCCCCACACCAGAGCCCTTCCCATGCTGCCTGTGCATAAACGTCTCCACTGCAGGGGCGGCCGGGGCTCAGTCGGTTAAGCATCCTGGGTGGATCAGGTCATGATCTCACAGTTTGTGAGTTCGAGCCCCACATCAGGCTCTGTGCTGACAGCTCAGAGCCTGGAACCTGCTTCGGATTCTGTGTCTCCCCCTGTCTCTGCCCCTCCCCATTCACTCTGTCTCTCTCTCTCAAAAATGAATAAACTTTCAAAAAATTAAAAAAGTAAAACATAAAAGTAAATTTCTCCACAACAGCCTGTTCACCAGACTGTCCCTCGAGTATCTCTGAGCCCGACGGCCGCTCCCCCACTGCCGCAAACTGTGTGCCGACTCCGGAGACCCCCCGAGGCCAGAAGAGCGGCCCCGCTGAACGAGCGGAGAGCGGAGAGCGAGGTGGCGGCAGGCGGACCGCCACCCGGTCCCCGGTCCCCGCCTGCCCCGCTCACCTTGGGCTCTGACCGCCACCCGGTCCCCGCCTGCCCCGCTCACCTTGGGCTCTGACCACTACCCACCCCGCCTGCCCCGCTCACCTTGCCGGGCTCTGACCAGAGCAGCCGTGACAAGTGAACCCCATGAACGCGGCCCCCGGAGCGCACCTCCGAGAGCCTGTCATACAGCCCACGGGGTAACCGTAAGCAGGACCCTGGAAGCTGCACAAGGGAAAACCCGAAACGCGTCCACACTGCCGCGCAGGGACTCGGGAGTCCGGCCGCACAGCCGAATCGCCAAAACTCAGCGACGTGTGATGGACTAAATCTAAGCAGGAAGCAGAGGGGGCAGGACTTCCAGGTCCAGAAGCGGCCTGGCTGCAAGGCAGCAGCGAAACAGTGGCCCGGCTGGTCGGGGAGCCCAGCACCCACCTGCCTACTGACCCGGGGGTAGGACCCACATCCCCGGGGCGGGCCGGCGCCTTCCGCAGGGCTGAGTGAAGCCGCAGGCCGGCCGCACGAGGCGGGACATAATCGTGCCACTGGAAACGTGACTGTGAAGTCAGATCCCAAGTCCCATGTGGGATGCAGGCACGGGTCCGCCTGCGCCCAGCAAGGACACAGGGGGAGGGCTCGGCCGCTAAATGCCAGCGCGCCTGCTACCCCTCCGCTCCCTCCTCCGCCGGCATTCCACGTCAAGTCCCCGACTTCCCTCTGACGCCAGATTTCAGGAGTCCCGTATTTGCCCATGACTTTCCCCCGTGGTTAAAATGCCCAGAGCTTCCCGACGAAGCCGTGCCTCCTGCCATCGCTGTGGCCTCCGGTTTTGCAGAACTCCGTGCGCTCGGGGCCACTCGGTGACCAGACTGCAGCAGCCGGCCAGGCTGACCCCCAGGACGGCAGGCAGGCAGCGCGGCCACTTCTCAGGCCACGGTCCGATGCCGCCCCCTTTGAGGAGAGCCCGGAGGACGGGGCGCAGGCAGGGAAGGTGAGCGGGAGGGCAGGTGCGCAGCGTGTGATGAGGAGGGCAGGGAGCACGGCCTCCTGGGGAGCACCTGTGGATCTTTCACAAGGAGGAGGGGGTGCTGGGCCCATTCTGTTGCTGCCTTTCTAAACACTGCTGCGAATCCAAACGCGCACAAAATAAAGGGGTATCCCTTTAATAAGCGTAGCTCTCGGGGCCTAGGTCATCATTCGGAAACTCCAGTTTACATCCTAAGGGTCATATCCTGGTGCAAACCAAGTGCCAGGGACCGTGCAGTGAAGTACGTATACCTCTGTGCGCATCGATCAAGAAGATACTCAATTACCTATTAAAGAAGACCTCAATCAGCTTACGCAGACCTGAAATACAGATTGGAAACGCACACAGGAAAGAGCCGTCTGACGGCTCTGCTTCAGCATCTTGGACGCCACAGAGAACCCATCACGAGTCCAAGCGATCAGCCATCCGTCTTCGCTGACTGCAGGAGGGCCACCCTTCCGGACCCAGGGGCAAAAGGAGCCCAGCTGGCAAGACGGCAGATCACGATCGGTTCTCTGTGGGCTCAGCCAACCTCCGCGCCCCACACAATGCGCGGAAGGAGAGAGCTGTCAGTGACCAAATATCTAAATACTCAGTCCGCCTGGCCATCTGCTCCTCCCGCCATTTGAATTTAAGATTAATGAGGCCGCCCTTAGAGGGTAGATTCTATGTCTGCACCTGCTGTTCGGGAATTATGCACAGTGACTGGCCACACAATGGTTCAAGCTGCACCTTACACACGAGGCCAAACTGCTTAAATTCTAGGCTGAGAATAAAATAAAAATAGCAATTCTCTATTTGACTTTCCCCTTTTCCTCAAGTCGCTGTTCCCCAAACGCCTTCTATGATTTGTTTTGTAAAAGTAGGAGACAAGGAAAGTATTGGGAAATGTAAAGGCATTGTAGAAAATCACTCTTTGGGGCACCTGGGTGGCTCAGCCGGTTGAGCATCCGACTTTGGCTCGGGTCATGATCTCATGGTTTGTGGGTTCAAGCCCTGTGTGGGGCTCGGTGCTGACAGCTCGGAGCTTGGAGCTGCTTCAGATTGTGTCTCCCTCTCTCTCTGCCCCTTCCCCGCTCATGCTCTCTTTTTCTCTGTCTCAATAATAAATAAACATAAAATTAAAAAAGAAAGAAAGAAAGAAAATCACTCCTTCCTCCAGACACAAGACTTGTGAACGCGATTCCAAGCTGCGGGGGTTTTCCTCTGCACCCGAGACGCCGAGGCACGTTTCTCCCCCGGTTACAACACAGGGAAGAGGTCTGAGCCATAAAGGGGCGGAGCGGTGAGCGGTCGAAAGGCTCTGGGAAGACACACGTGGGCCCTGGCCCCGCCGATCCACGTGACGCCGGCCTCGTCCCTTCCGGGGGCGTCACCCCGTATTTTCCGCCGGTGCCGGGATGACAGGGCTGCAGCACCCGGTCCCGGCAGCACCGTGCACACACACACATGTGGCGGCTGTGACCGTCACCTGACTTCCCGAAGAAGCGGTCTACACGTGTCCCCTCGCACCCCCCGCCCGCCCCCGGCGCCAGTATGTGGGCTGATGAGGCGGCCCGCCACCACCATGTGGCCCCAGTGGCTCGATGTCCCCAGGCCCTCTCCACGCGGCTTCTCCCAAAAGCACGCTCCGGAACTCGGCGGAAGGGTGGCCGTTTCAGCCAGCGTATTCATTCAACAAACACTCATCTGCGCGCCAGGACAGGTGAGAGGCAGCGACCGTGAGATGACGCCCCGGCTCTTCGGAGAGCAAGGCGCAAGGGGCAAGAGGAGAAAGAGCGTCTCCACCCGACCTGTGCGGATGCCGGCATTACGACAGGTCGGTGCGGGACAGGACAGACCGACGAAAGCCTCTGTAAAGTGACACTGGCCTCCTGTGGTTCTTCTCTCCTCTTAATGGAAAAGGGGGGGCATGCAACTGTTTCAAGATGGTTATGGTTTCAGATTTCAGATGTCTGACCATGAAACGCCTGCATTTCAAGGAAAACCCATCAGCCATATGGCCGTGGCGGGATGGCTTTTCCCAAGGGAAGCTCTGAGCTGCGGGCCGGCCTGCCTGTCTGTGTGAATGCGCTGCGCCCGCGCTCGGGCAGACGGTGCCAACGGAACGGCCCACGTTTTGCTGGATCAGCCGGCTGGCGCCTCGCTAGCTGTCGGTAAAGAGCACAAACAGCCGGACTCGCACATCGAGGCAAGCTGGCCCTTCCACCGCCAAACCCACACGCGCCCACAGTGCCCAGGGCCGCGGGCTGGGTGCGTCCCTGACCCGCTGCTTCTCCTTTAAGCGGGAAAACAACAGGGGAGGAGCCTTCTCTCCGCACAGGGCCGGCGGCGCTGTGTTCTCAGGACGCTTCTGCACCCCAGTCCACCTGCTCCTCCTCGTGATGCCACGGCCGGCATGTCTGCGGCCTCCTGGGCCCTCCCAGCGGCCCGAGCCACTGCTCCCGACACGCGCGGGATCACACGCCAGGAGAGCCCCGCCCACGGCCGTTCTTTCCCATCACACTTGTTCACGGAGCTAATTCAAGGCCTTTCGGCCTTGACCACGGCCCAGAGGTACCCACACGGCAGAAGCCACGACGACCCATTCACATTCTGTCTTCTCGAATGTTGAAGTAATTTATTTATTTTTAATTTTTTTATGTTTATTTATTTATGAGAGAGAGATGAAGTGCAAGCTGGGGAGGGGCAGAGAGAGAGGGAGACACAGAACCAGAAGCAGGCTCCAGGCTCCGAGCTGTCAGCACAGAGCCCAACACGGGGCTCGAACCCACAAACCATGAGATCATGACCTGAGCTGAAGCCGAGGCTGAACTGACGGAGCCACCAGGTGCCTCTTGAACGCACTCAGGATGTGCCAGGCTTTGGGTTTTATCTCACTGAAGGCTTATTACCACTCTCTAAAATTGGTACCACACCATCCCCAACTTGCAGGTGAGGAAACTGAGGCACAGAACAATTGAACAGTTTGTCCAGGGTCACAGATCATTTCACATTTTTTCCAATTTTCCAAAGGGCATATTGCTTTCATTACAAATGTTGTTAAAACTGAAATGTAACGAGACTCATGAAATAATAAAACAGCAAACATTCGGATTCGGATCCATGCATGACAGTGACATTCAGCCCCACGATGCTGACCGAGTCACACCTCCCTCCGGGGCCGCCTCCGTGGGCAGAAACAGCGCGCCGCACGCACACGAGTGATACGCCGTCCATCACCGTCCATCGCGGCCGTATCGCTCGAGGGACTGAGCCCCTGGGCCCACCGTAATCCCCGGCACGCCTTCCCTACCACCTCACAGCAACCAGCAAAGCAAAGGCAGCCTGTCACACAAACACAGCTTCCACACACACATCCTGGCCGCCGGCTCCGCGTGTCCGCGTCACGGTGTGCCCACACGCGGTCAGCAGCTACAAACACTGCTGGTGCACGATCGGGGCCCGTGATTCCTCTTGGATCAGGGACGTGCTGCAGGGAGCCCCCTCCCCTCCCATGGCAGCCGGAGCCCCGAGGGGGCCGGGGGAGGCCTGATGACGCTGGCCCAAAAGGGGACGCTCAGATGGGCAGTCCCTGCGCCCGAGCCCCACACAGCCTGGCTGCGGTCCACCTTCCCCTCGGCCTCCCCCTGCCCCTCGCACTGCTGATCCGGACAGACACCTGCCCCCACACCTGCCTCTGCACAGCCCACGGCAGCCAGCACGGTCCCCTTCTGTGCCTTCACGTCCCCACTACCATCTCGTGTTGCTTTTGTGATCACGCGGGATTAGCTTGGCAAGGCCTTCACATCCTGAGTCTGTGTGTCTTTCATGAGAAATACGTGCACGCATCCTGGTGGAGATACATATACCATATGTATACAGCAAGCGATAAATATACAGGGGGCACCCTCACTGCCACTCTCCCCAAGAAAGAGTGGCGGCTGGGTCTGTCTTCTGCAGGACCCCTCCGGGTCCTTCTGCGGCGGGTGCCAACCCCAGCGCCCACATCGGTGCCTTTTGCTAAGGATGCACTTCGTTATCGGGCATCGGAAGTCCCGCCTCCCGTTGAAAGCCAAGGCCCCTTCTTAAGCACGCATTGCGCCAGAGGCCCGGGTGGATCAAGCAGCGTGGGGCCACAAGGCTTTTCCCTGGGAGGTCACTGTCCCAGCCCAGAACAGTCACAACACACTGAGCCCAGGATGAGAAACTCCCAAGCCAAAGGACACGAACAGGCAAGTCAGAAGGGAAAATCAATCACGGACAGCTCGCTAATAGTCAACGATGCAAATTAAAAGGATGCAGTCTAGTATTTACCCAATTGACAGACTGCTTTAACTGCTAGTACTTAGCACTGCTGGGGAGCCCGAGAGACGGCCGCCCCCGAGCACGGCTCACAACTGGGCCAGCGGCACGGCCTTTCTCAGGGGCCGCTAAGGTGACGGCCAAGACCAGACGCGCCACCGCGCCCTTGCCCACCGCCCCCCAGCAACGGCCTGCACTGGACAGGAGCAAGGGCTTTCGCTCCCCACAGCAGCACGTACAGACTCAAACAGCCGTTACAGACATTTAAGGTATAATTTAAGATAAGTGTAAATCGTGTTTTGAAAGAATATTTAATGACGTGACAAAGCGCTCATCCATGTTGGCAGGGAAAAGAAGAGATCTCAGAAAGATATAATATCCACATTATGAAAAAAATAACATGTCGTTATGCTTAGAAATAGCAAAGACGGAACGCCTGGGTGGCTCAGCCATTAAGTGTCCGGCTTCGGCTCAGGCCACAATCTCACCGTTTGTGGGGCCCAGCCCCGCGTCGGGCTCTGTGCTGACAGCTCCGAGCCTGGAGCTGCTTCAGATTCTGTGTTTCCCCCTCTCTCTGCCCCTCCCCTGTTTGCTCTTGGTCTCTCTCTCTCAAAATAAAGACATTAAAAAAAAAAAAAAGACAGTTTGAGTGCCACTGAGTTTTGAAGATCATGAAATCTTCCCACCTGTGCTTCCTTCTGATGACCCTCACCAAAAACAGAATTTCAGAAGAATCTGAAAGTTTAAAAAAAAAACCAGGTACGGCGTTTGGGGTGGGGAGGGTGGTATGTAACTGGAACTCAACCCGTGACTCTACCAGATGTCATGCACGGGGTGACAGTTCCTCGTGTGTCACAGGGGAGGGACACACGGCCTACCTCACAGTCACGAGGCTCAGGTGAGAAAACGGCGGTGCAGGAATTCTGGTTAGTGACAGGGTACTGATATTGGAGACCATGCTGACCTCACGAAGCCATCCCACAATGCCCCTCGCGTCGGCTGTCCCGTCGGGCCCGGGGAGAACAGCCGTGTGCACAACAGACGGGGCCGGACAGCGCGCAGAGGGAGGGAGCCGCACGGGAGGGGTGGCGGTGGCAGGAGCAGCCTTCCTCGGGGACTCAGGGAAGGGCTCGGGCTCGGGCGCTCCGGCTGCCGGCTCAGAGGGACCTCACAAGAGCTTTGTGACCTCGCGCAGGGTGCTTCCGTTCCCTGTGCCTCGGTTTCCTTAGTGGTAAGATAAGGCCCAAAACAATGGAATACGACATGGCAATGAGAAAGAATGGAATCTGGCCATTTGTAGGAAAGTGGATGGACCTCGAGGGTGTCATGCTAAGTGAAATAAGTCAGGCAGAGAAGGACAGACACCATGTGTTTGCACTCGTAAGTGGACAGGAGAAACTCAGCAGAGGACCATGGGGGAGGGGATGGGGGAGAAGAGTTAGGGAGAGGGAGGGAAGCAAGTCATGAGAGACTCGTGAATACTGAGAACAAACTGAGGGCTGAAGGGGGAGGGGGAGAAGGGAACGGGGGTGATGGGCATGGAGGAGGGCCCTTGTGGGGAAGGGCACTGGGTGTTGTATGGAAACCAACTTGGCAATAAACTATTAAAACAAAAAATACTAATAAGGCCCAAAACAGCAGGATTACCATCCTCTTGGGGCTGCGATGAGAATTTCAGGAGTTAAGGTCTGTGACTTTCCGTCCGTGGCTCTCTCAGAGCCGGGCCCGGCCACTGACCACACTCTGAGCTGGGGAGATGAGTTTTGTAAGAGAATCTCTACAAATCTCGGGCTTGGAGGAGGCGCACACGAGACCCTCAGCCGCGCACGGACGAGACGAGCAAGGTTCTCCCTGACCGGACACCCTCTCTCCTCCTCGCAAGCCCAGGGGACGCTCCTGCAGCGGCGTTCCCAAGGAGCTTCTAGAGGCCACATCCCGGCAGGACGAGAACAGCGCCAAATGCTCAGTGCATGACTAAGTTAAACACGTTTCCAAAATAATTACATATGTTTCCAGATGACCTCACTGACTCTCGAGAAAACCCTTCAAAAGAGCCATAAGAGAGATCCTCTGTGCCCCTCTCTCTGCCCCTCCCCTGCTTGCACTCTCCCAAAAATAAATAAATATTTTAAAACCCTGAGTTTTGCAACACACGTTCCTCCCACGCTCTCCCAACCCTGGAGCACGGGCAATGTCACTGGGCAGCCCGGACGCTGGGGCTTAGGGCCTCAGACAGCTCAGGGCTCAGGACCTGAGTCCTGCCACTCCTCTGAGGGGTCACAAAGCTCCGTGAGAGAGAGACCCAACTGACGCCGCCAGCCCCGTGTTATCTCTGCCAGAGGGGCCTGAAGGCATCCAGACCCGCAGCGCGGCTAAGCGGCCAGGTGCCCGTCTGCGGCTCGACTCAAGAGCTGGGGTCTGCACGTTTCCACGGCAGAGCGCAGAGGGCGTTCCGGGGTCGGATGACGATACGAAATTTACCTGCCCTAAACCACAAACACCACACGGAGGTGGGGTCCCTGAGAAGTGACTTCACAGAAGAGAATCCGGAATTCTGCTGCAAATGCATGGTCGCCCGTGGCGGTCCATCCTCTGCCTCTTCCCAGCCGACTCCTCTGACGCTCCGACCTCCCCACGGCTGCTACCCACACCAAGAAGATTAATACACCCACGTGCCCCTCACAGCCGGGCACCAGACGGGCAACCAACACTTCTCCCGGGGCTCTGCCCCCAAGTTAGGCTGCGAAGCCCCAGTAAATGTCGGTAAGCTCGCCGGCCGCCATACTCTCTCGCTCCCAAGGAAGATGGGGTGCGATGAGGAGTCTGGAAGTCAGAACGAGAAGAGGCCAGAAGCATCACGTGACCCAGCCCTCCTGTCACAGCCCGGCACCCTGACAGGCAGACAAGCGGGAGCAAACACCCGGGCCTGGGGACAGAGCCACAGCCAGACACCCGCCCCCACTGCCCGGCCCGCTCCTGAGCCCCCGCGGCAAAGCTGCCTGCCTTCCTCTTCTAGCGAAGAAAGGGAAGGCGAGCGCGACGGGAAAGCCGTTCTGTCCATACGAACGCCATTCAAGAGTTTACGTAGCACCTACTTAAAGACAGACACGTCCCGTCAGCTGTGCAGGCAGGACTGTGGAATGTCAGCTGTGTTGTGACTTGTTGCCCCGTTCGTGAAGCACAGACCCGGCCGTGGGCCAAGCACAGTGTGTCCTGCATTGTAATGCCGTGCCCGCAGCCCAGCCACGCATCCACCTACTTCCCCAGCCCGCACGTCCTCAGTCATTAACAGCTTTGCATCCCCAGTGCCCAGCCTACACGCCGCTCGGTAAGAGACAAACGCACTCAGCTACTCAACCATTTGACACCTGCATTAACAAAATCGATTGATAACGTTTCGTGATGCAAATTTCATACCACATGGCTTAAAGCGTAACGTGCAGATTCATCCTGTGTTCTGCTGGATTTCATCTGCCAAGTGTTTCATGAGCACCTACTATGTGCTAGACATGGCCAAGTGCAGATGACCTGGCAGTGACAGGAGCCAGAGGCTTTGTTCAGGTGGATCTCGGAGTCTGATGGGAAACCGGTGAAAACAAGATTCGGTTTGGTGGGAAAGCAGAGAGGAAGCAGCCCTGGCCGCCGGGGGGCACCTCGCGGGACGGTCGGCAGGTGACACAGCCTCCCTACAGCGACCGCATCCCGTCGGCTGCTGACGCACGGTAGTCCTCCCTGCCAGAAGTCACCGCAGGGTGGTGTGCAGGAGAAGAAACCGAAGGAACAGATAAAGCTCCGGGACTGCTCACGAACAGACTAAAACCAGCGCTTAGAGGCAACGGGCCAATTAGGAGCTCCCTCGGCTACACTCCTTTGAAATTCAAGGGACTCTAGAGGCTGACATCTAAGTGGTGAAATAACTCTACTGGTTAAAACTGAAGAACTCTTTGGTTCAAGGGCTAAGGATGAATTATCTTTGACAAATTTATTAGCTCTGAGTATTTCCATTATAAAATTATGAAAATTACTGAGCCCTTTTCATGTGCTAGGAATATGCATCAAGCTACACGCTTTTCAGACATGTCTGTATTTATTTATCTTTTTTAATGTTTATTTTTGAGAGAGAGACAGAGCATGAGTCAGGGAGGGGCAGAGAGAGAGGGAGACACAGAGTCCAAAGGAGGCTCCAGGTTCGGAGCTGTCAGCACAGAGCCCGGCGTGGGGCTTGAACTCACGAGCTGCGAGATCATGACCTGAGCCGAAGTCGGACACTTAACGGACTGAGCCCCCCAGGCGCCCCAGGACACGTTTGCATTTAATCCTGTGAGATGATAAGGGCGCCTGTCCTCCCATTTCGTAGATGAAGAAAGTGAGGTCTACACAATTTTAGAACTTGCCCCGCATTAACACAGTTGGCAAAACCCAGGCAGCCTGCGCCCCTGGCCCCTCAGGAAGAGGCGCTGTCTGGCAGCCGGGCCAGAGCCGGAACAGACCGGGAGGACCCATGCCCACAGAGCACTTCACACCGCGGTCACTGCGTGCCGGTCCACCCAGTAGTGTGCTGCCGTTGTGTACAACTGACTCGAATTAGTCTGAGCAGGGAAGCAGAACGGAGCAGACCTGGGGATAAACAGAGTAACTGGCAGAGACGCTCAAACGACGTGGCATCGATTTGCGCAAGATCCTTTAATCGGCCCGCTGCACCCACCGCCATTCTGAGCTGGTGACAGCAGGAGGTGCCTGTGCTACCGGGACCCCCACTCGACCTTGACACTGGTTCTCAGCCCTCACCGTCCGCAGCCAGGGCTGGGAAGCACTCCCCCAGACGCTCCCACGCCTCCGCTCAGCTCCCCAAACACTCGCCGGGACTCCATGTACAAGGGACCCAGGCTGAGTAAGCACGCACCACCTAATCCCCCCCAAACAGTACTGACGCCGTTCTCTGCCTTCAGGATAAAGACACGCGTGTCAGGGATTCGCTGCAGTCCACACAGCATACGCTGCCGGTGGAAATAACGCTCTTGTGTGAGTTTACATACGACATCTTCCTCTAGCCTCCCGGGCCGCGGCCGGGGGACTCACTCTGGGCCACGAGAAGCTGCAGAAATGCGAACTCCGGTCTTGGTCAGGGCGGCATCCGCGCGCGCCCTCCCCCAGGAAGAGTGCCGGCTACACCCTGGATTCACCACCAGCTCAAGAGCGGAAACAGAGACGCAGGGCTCGGCTGGGGGCCAAGGGGCTGGGGATTCCCGTCCCGGCGCCACTGCCCAACAGCGAGCAGCGTCACATCAGGTAAGTCCCTTCTGCCTGGTCACAGTCTGGGGCAGGGCGTCAGGTGCCAGAGTTAGTTTGGGCCCAATGGCGACAACGAGGGGTTTCCGCCGTCCACCAGGGAAGTGGTCGAAGCACCTTGTCCCTCTGCTGAGAATCCAAAGTGGAAGCAGGAAGCGGCCAGGTGGCCAGGGCGGCAGAAAGCGCACGCGACAGCCCGGGGACCACCAGCAGAAAGGAGCACCGCCGGCGATCGCTCACCCCTGCCCATCCGCTCACATCCCGAGGCACCGTCTCCGCCAGCACTGCACCGACCCCCAGCTGCTGTCTACGGTGCGCCCCTCGGCAGTCACACGCGTCCCGTCTGACCATCGCCGAGCCCTTGGCTGACGGGCACCGTGTCACAGATGAAGCCAACTGCAGCGCAGAGAGGCCAGGACCCCCCCACCCTGGTGATTGCTCCGCGCCCTCCTCTGGCTGCTTCCCGCCCTCGGCGGGCCCAGCGGTCCCCATGCCAGTGCTGGCAGCTGTCACCGGCTGTTCCGAGGCGAGGAGGGCCGCAAATGCCCGGGGCTAATGCAGTCTGTCTGTCTCCAGCGGATCTCCTGCTTGTCCCACAGGTCACCTGTGGGCAGATGGCTTCGGGAAGGCTCGGGCCAGTCACCACGGGGCGAGTCCCCTCGGAGCCTCCCCCAGAGTGCGGACTGGCCAGCTAGCAGTGAGGACAGCTTTCTTCTCCAGAGCTCCCTGCCGTTCCCGGCCCTGAAGCCCTCGGTGACGCCATTACATACGGGCAGGAAAGAGCCTCCTCCGTCCAGGCCAACGTAAGGGGGTGGTGTCCGTGGGGCATCTCCAACTCAGCATAAAACAGAACACGTCCCCCCCGTGACACGGGCTGTGCAATACAGGTGCTCCCCGGGGTCACCAGGCACACGTGCTTTAGAGGGTCTCACTCGAGAGTTCCAGAAACGCTGCCGGCCCTGGGCCTGGGAGGTCTGGTCGGCAAAGCGTCTCCACCATGCACCGCGTGGGCACCCCGCAGCCACCCTGTGTGGTACGCTGAGTGCGTTTCACCATGCCTGCTTTTTGGATGATGTCACCAAATGTCACAGACCCTCCGTGACTTTCCCAACGGTGCCCAGCTGGTACTGGAACTGCGTCACAAGGCCTCTTGATTCCAGACCCAATCCTGTTGCCGACGTCCCACGCGGTCCCGGCGGGACCCGCAGCTGCTCTCGGGAGTGCAGAGCCCTCGCCACGCGGGGACAAGTGGCAGCGTGTCCATCACAAAGCACATGCCTACCCGAGAAAGCGACGCAGGCTGGCACAGGCTGTCGGGGTTTTGGAAGGGCACTCTCACAGCAGCGCGGAGAAGGCAGCGCAGAGGGTGCTCTCTGACGGGCAGAGCAGAGCAAGCGTGCCCACCGCAGGTCAGCCACAGGAGGGTGAGGGCGGAGCCAAGGCCGTGGTGACGGAGACACCAGACAGACGAGCCATGCGTCCAGTTAGACCTCGGGACGGGGGGAGGGGAACGAGGAAGGGGAGGCTCTAGTGGAAACCAAGGTAAAAACAAGGCAGGAGAAGCGGGCTTGGACGAGGAATGGGGGCCGGTCTGACTTGAGAAGCATGAGGAACTCAGATAACGACCTTTGATTTCCAGAGTCTGGCACAAGCTACACACTCAGGGGACGTCTGTGGAGGGGACAACAGGAGGAAGGAAGGAAGTGAACGGGGTGGAAATGGCCATCAGGTGGCGGGTCTCTGGGTCCCGGAGGCAGGGACAGAAACTGGGCCACCAACAACCGTGCTCAGCTCGCGGACTCATTTAGCTCTAAACAACCATCTGAGCGTCCGAACGTGCTCGAAGCTCTGTCACACCCGGAGGGACGCCGCGAGCCACCCCGGAGCTCAAAGCCACCAAGGGAGGCATACTGCACGGTGGCCGGGCCGCCCGTGGACCAGGACAGAGACAAGGACTAGGAGGGACAGTGGGAGCAGCGGCGGAGGCCGGCTCGCACCTCCCTGGTTTTGGGGCGCACCAGCCACCGTTCCGACGTCACCGAGGAGGCACAGCCCCTTCAGTCCTCCGGGGTATCACAGGACCGAGCAGGGGGCTCACCAGAGCAGAAGTCCTGACCCCAAAGGTGGGGGCCACGACAGTTCGATTTCCAACAAGCCCCCGAGAGGCAGAGATGAGGGACAAGGGAGGAGACGGAGGCAGGGCTGGTTCCGCTTCTGGACACGAGCTCGGGACCCGACCTGATCGAGCGCCCCCAAAATCTCCAAGCTCTGGATTCCTGATGCCAAGATGAGGACAAGCACTGCCCGGACAGTCTTCAGAGGAAAGAACAAAGTGAATGTGTGGTGGAGGAAATACTGTGTTTAAAAACTTTACCTTTATGGTAATTTCTGAAGGGTGTGTTTTAGGTAATTTTTTTAAAGACATTTATCTGTGTATTTTTTTTTTGCATTATTTGATTTCTTTGCAATGTGCAGGCAACATTTTTTAGAAGAACATGAATCATTTTTAAAGGGCAAAAAAACTTCATACTCAGATTCTCTGGAAGAGTTTTCTAGTGGATAATGAAATCAACCAATTGCTTAGCAACCAGCATCCTTTCAATAATCCAACGTTTTATTTTGAAATAATGGTAGATTTGCAGGCCATGGCCACGGCAGACGCGGAGAAATCTCCCTCACTCGTCACCCGATCTCTCCCAGGGGTGACGTCCCACAAAACCACAGCAACTGCCACACCACGATCCTGACACTGACACAGAAGATCAGAACATTTCTGCCACCACGGGGACCCTTCCTGTGGCCCCTCAGCCACACCCACCTCCCTCCCGTCCCCTCCCTGCCTCCTGAGCCCAGACCCCACTCTGGCCACCATCTCTGTGATTTTGTCACTTCATGAATGTTACATAAATGGAATCATACGGTATGAAGTCTTTGCGAATTGCTTTCTCCCCCTCAGTTTAATTCCCTGGAGACGCACCCAGGCCGTGGCGCGTGTCAGGGCCCTGCTCCTTGTCACGGGGGGCCGTGTTCCACGCTGTGGCTGCGCCGCTGTCCACCAGACGCCCCTCGGGGACACCGGGTGTTTCCGGTTTCGGGCTCTCCTGCAGGAAGGCTGGCGTGAGCGCCCGTGTGCGTCTCCCGGAGACCCTCCCCCCCCCTGAGAGCAGGTGCTGAGTCGCGGGCTGGCTGCGCGTTCTGCTCTATCAGAAACCGCCAGGCTGTCCTCCGGAGCGCGTGTCCCGTCTGCTCCTCGCGAAGCCTCGAGTGAGGGGCCCCGCGTCCCCGCGTCCTCGCCTGCCCTTGCCAGTGTCACCGCTCCTGTGCCGGCCGCTCTGGCAGGTGCATCGCGACCCCGCACTGGGGTGGGTTCGCTCCAGTACCTTCCACGTGCGCGCGCGGCCCCGGCACGCCCTCCGTGGAGAAACGGCTCTTGCGTCCTCTGCCCGTTTTCGGATGGCATCGCTTCTCGGACTGCTGGACGGGGAGAGACGGTTACACACCGCGACCCGGGTCCTTTACCATGTGCACAGCGTGTGCCACCTGCTCCCGGGCTGAAGCTCCTCTTTGGAAGAGCAACAGCTTTTAACGCCGATGAAGCCAGTCCCCCAGCTCCCCTCCCGCGGGCTGGGCGTCCCTGTGGATGGGAAGGGGGGGTCTTCGCCAAGCCCACCACCCCCAAGGTTTCTACGTCTTTCTTCTTCGAGTTTTGTAGTCTTACATCTTCTACTTGAGTCTGCGATCCCCCTTGAGTCCATTTTTGTCTACGGTGAGACTTAGGTCAGGGTCCTTCTGTGGCCCGTGGATGTCCAGGCGCTCCGGGCCACCAGCCCCACCTCGTGAGGCAGCAAGAGGGATGCCCGTGCGTCACCCCGAAGACAGGCGAGTCTTGTTCAGGAAACTTTAACTCCAGCTCCATCCGGGACAACGTAAGATGTCCAGTTTGAAAAACCATAGTTCTGAGTATTCCTCCCTTAAAATTCTAATTCCCCCTAGGGTGTCAGATACTACGGGCATGAATATCACACATGGAGCCGAAGCAACCAGCTAAAACATGGAATAAGGAAAACAACTAGCATGCGCGTGCACGGATTAGGATTTTGGCTCCCACCATGGGGGGAGTAAACCCGTGCGAGTGGAGAGTGGGCATCTGCGCCGAGAAAGCCTCCGTGCACTTCTCTCCTGCAAAACGTCAGGGCTCACGTTTAGACGTGAAACGTTCAAATACTTCGCATTCGCTGGACGCAGGGCAGCTTGGTCAAACCTCGAGGTCGATAGCAAAGCCAGGAAAAGGCGACTACCCAGGGCCATTCCGGCCCCGTTCGGCTTTCGGGCCTCCAGGAGTTCCGGGCGCGTGGGATCGGGACACCCCACTCGGCCGCTCTCCAGCTCTGTGACTCCAGGAGGTTCCCTCAAGCCCTCGGAGCCCACCGCCCTCGCCAGCAATCGGGGGGACACGCCACCTCTCCGGGCCAGTTAGCAGCGCGACCCGGCAGGGACTGTGTGCCTCGCCGCCTCACGGTGCCCAGCAGGCAGTAAGCGCCCCCATCAGAGACCTGTCATCGCCATCGTCGAAGGGAAGTGAAAACTTGCTTTTTCACCTTCCCAGGCTCACCCCGCATGCAGGTAGCAAAGAGCAGCAACAATAACTTGCTTGATGTTTAATAAGAAAAGTTTAAAGCAAAACACAGGGGAGGACGAGGAAGAAAGGGAGACGGCGGAGGGAGACGGGCTGACGGCACTCACTGCCGCCCCCCTACACTCAGCGGTCACCGGGCGGTCACCGGCCCCCCAGCCGGGGCGGATGCCTCCACTCAGGCCAGCCTCCCCCCAGGTGGTCAGAGGCGGGTTCGAGGCCGACACCCTGACGTGGGCGGGCGCTGTGCTTTTGGGTAAGAGGGCTACAATTTCCTTGAAGAAACCACAGCACCGAAAGTGACCCATGTAGGAGGCACCAGCTGCTATAAATACTCGGTGGCAAAAGCCAAGGTCATGCCTTCTGCACAGGAGACGCCCAAACCAAACTTGCCTGGAGAGAGCACGCGGGTAGCGGAAACCCAGCTCTGTGGGCACACACGTGACGCTGCCCCATCACAGAAGCCCTCACAACCCAGTCACCAGGACCTCTGGCACCCGTCCCCTGCTCGGTCCTGTCTTCTTGAAGCTTTCTCACCACGCCAGTAAAACGTGTGCATCGACCCGCGAAGGTCGGGGCCCCGCTGGCCTAGCCCCTGCGGCCCCTCACAAAACCCACAGACGAGTGGCACGGCCTCCACGGGGAAGGGCGCAGGAGAGGCCAAGCCACCGGAACGGGCATCAAACCTGCTCGGCCGCCTGCAGGCACGCAGTCGAGGCCCGGGTGACTCCCACGGGGCTGGGGGTAGCAGTTCCCCCCCTGGCGGGGCAGTAGCACTGACCTTGACCCAGGCCGTTTGACATCACGGCCACTCAGGCTCAGGTGAGCCATTGTAAGAACCAAAACCACATCTCGGAGAGGTGTCCGAGAACCGGACAGGAGGTGGCGGAAGGCGCCGTCCCAGGGACCTGCGCCCTGACAGGGCCCGTCCCTCCCTGCACCAGAGGGGCCCTGTGCCCGGCGCTCTCTCCCCACCCCTGTCCCGAACACGCTCTCAGGCACAGCCCCTGGGTGCCGCCCCCCAGACCAGTGTTTCCCGGAATGAGCAGATGTCAATCACTTTAATGGGAACCTTTTCAAAAGCGTTGTCCCTCTTGGAAATACCGCCACAGCTGGGGCAGAGAGGCTACGCTTCCCTCGGCTCTGGCTTCCTCCTTTGTGACGTGAGAAATGCCAAGACAGCCACACTCACCCACGGGCTGTCGTGAAAAACCATGTGACACTGCTCGTGAAACATGGCGGGCACACAGGAAAGGTCGCGATCATTAGCGGTTACTGCCCGGCGCCCCAAGGGCAAGAGAGTCCATTAGATCTCCGTGCGTCATCACAGGGCGTCCCTGTGGCTCCTGGGGCGGGGGTGTGAACAGTGGGGAGCACGTGCTCACTATGGCTTTTAAAAATACCTCCAAAATGTACACTCGTATTTCTACAGACGCCGAAAAGGCCTGGGGAGGAAACACCCCAAACCTACTCATGGTCGCCCCAAAGACCATGAGAAAGAAGCATTCATTCACCTTCTGCTCTTCGTCTCACGTGACTATTATTTCTCTCCCTCTGAAAATTCCCTCCGCGTGCGTGCAGGCGTGCACACACACACGTGCTTGCACACGGCTTAAAATCCAAGAGGACGACTACACAGTACGTTAACTATTAACTTGTCAAAGGTGATATGTATTTCACGCCAGCTTGCCTCAAAAGCAAACAAATTTGGACATTTCAAAGGCTAAATTCAGGTCAAGGCTTACCCACCAATATGAGACCGGACCAACCACCTACCTACCTCATCTTCCTCCTCTTTAAAATAGGCACAATTCTTTTTTTAAACCTAGCTATAAGCTCGGCAAGGACCGAACATTTGGGAATATAGTGCATTGTCAAGGGTGTGGAAGGCGGGCACTCTAAGCGCCAGCAGGGCGGGTCACCCAGCCCAACCCCCAACGACAGGGGCGCACCCCGCCATCCCGCAGTCCTGCATGTGGGGCCACCGCACACCGCCTCCAAGCACGTTCACGGGAGTTCCTACAACACAGCACCGCTTCTTTTTTTTTTTAATATTTCTTTATTTTTGAGAGAGAGAGAGAGCACGAGCTGGGAAGGGACAGAGAGCAAGGGAGACACAGAGTCTGAAGCAGCTCCAGGCTCCGAGCTGTCAGCACAGAGCCCGACACGGGGCTTGAACCCACGAACCGTGAGATCATGACCTGAGCCGACTTAAGCCACCGAGCCCCCCAAGCGCCCCCAGAGCACTGCTTCTTATTCCCAAAGACTGGGAACCACCCAAACATGCAACAGTCGGGAGCTGGCGGGAAATAGTGTCTAGATTACACCTACGTCTGTGGGTTTAAAAGAAGACACAACTACCGTAAATGCCTGACTCGCTCGCACAACCTTGTGAAGGTACAAGCGTAGCAGGTCATGGGTTGCAGCGGGCAGACGAGGGACCGGGGTGGGGCCCCTTCTGAATGCCGCTCCCCTGCCTGTATCCCACATTCAAACTCCAGGACGAAACCAAGTACTTTTAACTTGACTATGAACACAAGTAAGTGACTAACAGTAGTGACCCCACGGGATCATCGTGTTAATTCAATAAGGAACAAAGTGTTGGGTGCTACCAGAGGTCTAAGGATGACGGCTCAGTCTTCATCGGGGCGTCGGAGAAGGGGTCACGGGAAGGGAGCAGTTCACAGCTCCAAGGAGGGACAAGATGGGAGGAGGCAGCGGAACACAGAGGAAGAGGTGGAGGCTTCAGGCAAGGGCTTATGCAACGAGCTGGTGTGTAAGGTTGGTGACAGACAGAGAGAGAGAGAGAGAACCCACACTTGTAGACTGCACCTAGATCGTGAAGGCCTTGAATGCCAACCAAGGAATCTGCACTCGGTCTTAATAACGGAAGAACACAAAGAGGGTCTGTACAGACGGGAAAGCTGAGAGCAGGATCCGGATGGGACTTAATCCAGACATGATGGTTGGGGAGGGATTAGGAAGCCACCTTGATACCGATAAGACACAACTGGGATGGCAGCCCACCAGGCATTTATTTTTAGAGCACTGCCAACGTAAATTCAGGCCACGGCATCCTAGAACCGTCCGCCGGTCATCCTGGGCACCTTCACAAAACACCACAGACTAGGGCACGGGCTACAGGAATGTAATCCCCCAATCCAGGGGCTGGAAGTCCAAGATCAAGGTGCCCGTCGATGCAGATCCTGGCGAGCCTTCTCCCGGCGTGCAGACGCTGCTGCCGTGGGGGTGTCACGGGGACGCACGCCAGCTCCCTGCTGTCCCTTCTCCCAAGGACCCTAATCTCACCGGACCAGGTCCTGTCCTTACGACCTTGTCTAACCCGATCTACCCCAGAAAGACTCATTTCCGGTCCTGCCACATTGGCGGTCAGGGCTTTGCCGCATGAATCAGGGGCGTGGGAGGGGCATAACAACGTCCTCTCAATCATGGGGAAACAGCAAACGCATAGGAAAAAAGGCAAATTATATGTAAATAAGTCAATATCGTTTACATTGATGATAACCAGAACGGCCACAAAATTTCTGTGATAATAACGAGAAGCAGAGACAAATGAAAATCAGTGACCTGCCCAGGGAGCTGGACCCTTACCCACAGTGACCCGCCCAGGGAGCCAGACCCTTACCCACAGTGACCTGCCCAGGGAGCTGGTCCCTGACCCACAGCGACCTGCCCAGGGAGCCGGACCCTTACCCACAGCGACCTGCCCAGAGAGCCGGTCCCTGACCCACAGCGACCTGCCCAGGGAGCCAGTCCCTGACCCACAGCGACCTGCCCCAGGAGCTGTAAGTCAGGTCTGTCGCCAGGCCGACTGCTCTCTCTAATCATAGTCCAGGAACCCAAACAATAACCCCTGTGACCGTCGGCCAGAACTTGATCATTAAAGGACAGCTTCCCTAATTTCCGTTCTGCTTCCAATTCAGGACCAACCCGAGAAAACCACACTTGCTCCCCCAACCAGCCATGCGGACACTCCCTTCCACCGGGCCTCCCTGCCTCCCCAACCTCCTCGGCCTCCCCGGCCTCCCTGGCCTCCCCAGCCTCCCCGGCCTCCCCAGCCCCCATCAGGCCCACCCCAGCCCCCCTTCCTCCTCTGGGAAGCCCCCCACCCCCGCACTGCCCTGCCTGCCTCCGAGCATAAATGTGAGTGGCTGACGGCCCGCTCCAGCTGGCACTGAGTCCTTTCTTGTATGTTTGGTCTTCATCTACTTTCACAAAGAAAAGTCTCAGACCAGGGGCTTTGCTCCAGCTGGGCGCTCTGTGACTTAGAAGCCTGCTGCGACAGATCCCAAGTCTGGAGACATTGTCACGTCCCCCAGGCCCTGCCCACCAAGCCCCACGGCCAGGGAGTGGCCAAGTGTTAAGGAAAGGTGAAGGGCTTTGGGGAGAAGCCCTAGAGTTTGTCAGCATTTCATTTTTCCACTTAGAGCCGTGTGACCTTGAAAACCTCCTTAACATGTCTAAGCCTCTGTCTTCAGGTTTAAGGAAAACAGTATTTACCACCAAGCTCGTATGAAAGGGGACGTCACATGTAAAGTAGCTTACACTTGCCCGCGGCTGTAGGCACCCGCGTCCCGGCCACCTGTCCCCCAGACAGAGCAGCAGACGCCTTGGGACGAGGTAGATGACCCCGCGCCCCGGCCCCTCTCACTCGGTGACATGTGGTGGCATCCAGACTCACGGAGGGTCACCAAAGGACAACATCTGTTTCCACTTTCCAACTTCGATGTGGGTCCCTCCAACTCACACCCCGCCGTCCATTCTGGGAAGGGATTAGACTCGGAAGCGCCCTCCTGCCCCAGTCCCAAAGCCTCTTCGGAACGGAAAACAAAATGTTAATCGGCCACACCGGTCACAGTGCCTTCCCCGTGGAGCTAGCACCCGCCCCCTCCCGCAGCGCCGCTGGCTGTCCCCAGGGGCCCCGGGCGGCCTCGGTGTCGGCGGCAAACCAGCGGCCCGCATCTCACTGCCTGATGTCCTGCTCTCTGCTCCGCCACCCGCCCCGCAGGTCGGAGGCGCCCAGTCTTCACCGCTGCCACCAGCACCCAGGTGGGTGACCTGCCTCACCCCCTCCCACGGGAGGCAAAGCTGCGACTGCCACCATTCCGCTCACGCCCGCCGCTCCCTGGTGCTCATCGCCCTGCACCCGCTCCCCCTACCGAGCAGGGGTGTTTCCACGTGGGCCAGGAGGCTCACAGAAGTCACCGACCGCCCCAGGTTCCACACAGCTGGTCCCCGAGTCTGGAGGCCCGTGTCTCTGTCACCACCCCGAGCTCGTTGGCAGCTGACAGCGTTCAGAGGCTTCAGAGATGTGCCCTCTGCGTGGGACACTGGAGAGGTCAGCGTTGAGGACGCGGGGTGAGGGGCAGCCAGCTCCCTTCTCATCTGCAAGGTTCTCACCCAGAGGACGGACGGTACCAGGTGCCGTGTCCCCCGCGCCCCGGACAGCAGCTGGCATCCGAGGCCTGACCCGACAGGTGGCCCACCAGGTGGGAGGCACAGGCTCTTCTCTCCGGGCCCAGGCCGACCCAGTCGGCTGACCATCGAACACTACATGCAGTCATGATGTCCAGAGGACTCCTTTGTGGTGACAGCTTCCTGCCCTGCCCTAAAAATACAGAGAACTCGGGAAAAGACTCCCAAGTGGGCCCGAGGAGCTGGAACCTTCAGAGGTGGGACCCCACTGCTCCTGCACGGCCCACCTCAAAGCCACAGGCTCCGTGCTGCCATCTGCGCCCCTGCATGACCCCTTGGCCAGCACCTGCCACGCTCCCCGCCCCCCCGCAAGGGCCGCCCGGGCCGGGATCCTCCTCCAAAAGGTCCCAGCGGATAAAGAGGCCGCACAGCATCCAGCCAAGAGCACAGGCTTGGCGTTAGCGTCGGAATCCCAAGTCCCATGATCTTGAGCGAGTTATTCAACATCTCCTCATCTCTTGTTTTTAAGCTGAGATACACTGACAGGTCACAGCCTACTGGTTTGAGGCCTACGACATGAGGAGGTGATGTGCTGTGATGTGGTCACGTCAGTCACCGTTTGGAAGGCACAGTCCCCAGGAGTCTCATCTCACGTGAGTCACCTGCAAGATCTGGACGTTACCTCCCCCGTGGAGTGGCCGCAGAGATAACCGAGCGCAGACGTGACGGGTGTGGCACGGTGCCTGGGGCATGGTCAGCACCCCACCGACCGATGGGGTCGCGAGGGCGCGGGGCCGCGGAACTCCGGAAGCCTGGGTTCTCACACCAGCACTGCCGGCTCCCCTCTGAGCCACGCCCCCTCCCTCATCATGAAGTTACAGCACGTCTGAGCCTCTCAGGTCCTGCAGACCGAATGTTGGGGTTCCCTCAAAATTCCTAGGTGGAAACTGAACCCCCAAAGTGGATGGTCTCAGGAGGCGGGGCCTTGGGGAGGCGATCAGATCACAAGGGTGGGGCCCCCTGAGTGGGATCAGCGCCCTGACAAAGGGGACCCCAGACAGCCCGGCCCCCTTCTGCCGCATGAGCACACAGCAAGACGGCGTCATCTGGGAGGCCGGAAGTGGCCCCGGCGGACATGAATCTGCCAGCACGGTGATCTTGGACTCGCAGCCTGCGGGACTCCAGAAATGGACTTCCGCTGTGGCAGGTCTACCGTATTCCGCTACCGCGGCCCGAACGGATTGACGCAGAGCCGCCACTCTTCAAGAACAGGAAAATTCAAAGAACCCATCTGGAGAAAAACACCAAGTCACGGATGACCTCCTAACACACAGGTTTGAATTAACTGGGAAGGAGGGATTTTAACAAGAAAACGCCAAGCCACGTATCCTCAAGACTCGCCTTGGTTGTCACGGTCACATTTGCTTCCACGGACAAGAACTGAGAACTGTATGCTCTAAATGTTCCAGAAAACCTTTAGTGTTCAAGAGTCCCTCAAAATCTAGGATTCCAGAACAATGTTCCGATGCGTTCCCCTTTCCTCTTTGGATATCTATCACACATGTCTTCATCAAACACCCACGAGGGAGCCTGTGCCCTGCTCCCAAGAAGCCACTTCTGCACGATACTTCTTCTAGAACGTTCCAGACTCGCTGACCGCTCCAAATCTAACTCTACCCACCGTGTCTAAAAATACCCTCATTTTTGTGGCACTGTTAACTAGTACCCAGAACAAGAATCCGTAATGATTCCTACTTCTGTTTCCTTTTCTTAATATTTTGTGTGATTAAAAACTGACCCCCAAGAGGAGCCTCCTCAACGCTACCTGCTTCCAGCAGCCCCACATGCCGCACGCACGGGCGCCCTCAGCTAGCGGTGCACCGGTTCGAGCAAGAGGAAACACGGATTCCCAAACTCTGGACTCACTGACGGCACAGCACACGGAAGTGGGCGGACAACGTGAGGTGTACCAAGTGGGGGCACAGCTTAGCCACGACATGGACGGGGAAGAAATGGGTTGGAACAAGGGGCTTGAAAACATGCCAAAGCTGTGTTCTAACACCTCCAAGGATTGAAAGCCACTTCTTTTCCATATTGGAAAAGAGATAATGGGGCTGGAAGGTAATTCTTGAAACTACCATCCACTATTTCAGGCTTTGTTAGATCATCAGACTGAGAAGCCATTTAAAAATAAACCTTCCCTCCAGGATGTGGAGCTCAGTAAAACCACATCTGACCACATCCTTGAAACAAGGAAAGATGGGACTTCAAATATTCCAGGGGTCCCAGGTGGCTCAGTCAGATAGGCGTCCGACTCTCAGTTTGGGCTCAGGTCCTCATCTCACGGTTTCATGGGCTCGAGTCCCGGGGTTTTCACTGACAGCACAGAGCCTGCTTAGGATTCCCTCTCCTCCCTCTTTTTTTTTTTTTATATAAATGTTTTATTTATTTTTGAGAGAGACAGCGCGAGCAGGGGAGGGTCAGAGAGAGAGAGGGAGACACAGACTCCGAAGCAGGCTCCAGGCTCTGAGCTAGCTGTCAGCACAGAGCCCAATGCGGGACTCAAACCCATGACCTGCGAGATCATGACCTGAGCCAGAGTTGGAAACTCAACTGACTGAGCCCCCCAGGTGCCCCTCTCCTCCCTCTTTCTGACCCTTCTCTCTCTCTCTGTCTCTCTAAATAAATAAAATGTATTTATTCCAGGAATTACAAAGGAGTTCTTAAAATTTAAAAAAATATATAGCACTGAAAATTCATAGAAGAGTTTAGAAAGCAGGTTTGGGAAACCTTCCAAAAAGGAAAACAAAAGACGAAGAAAGTGGGGAAATAGAAGAACGCAGAAGACCTGTGGGGGGGGGGGCGGTCAATGCTCAGAATAAAGGATACGCGTCCACGGATGGGACACACTCTCCAACTGCCCGACACAAGGAACAAAAACAAGACCCACATCATGGCATTTCCATCACGAAATTTCCAAACACCAGGAACAGCAAGGGCCTGAAAGATCACGCAGAAGAAAACGCGAGTCACACGCAAAGGAAAGGCTCTGGACACGGTGACCGTCACCCTGGGGGCCGGAATCTGAGCACTGCCTTCAAACCTCTGCGGGAAAATGCTTTCTAGCCCAGAACTCCACACTCAAATGATCCATAACATGGAGAGGAAAAGATTCCAACATTATATAAGATCTCAACTATCTATACACATATACACATACGTGATACATATGTGTATGCATACTACGTGTATATATATTTACAGCTACTGGTGGATATGCTAAACCACAGTAAGAGAAAACCTAAAAAAGAGGGTCCCAACCCCGGAGCGAGCGAAAGGAGCGCTCAGGGTGACAGGGAAGGTGGGGGAGGACAGTGCAGCCGGCCTGGCAAGCAGCCCGTGGAGAAGGAAGGCAGCAGGCTGGGAGTCCAGAAGAATTGTCCTAAGAAAAGGATAAAATGGATGCTCACAGGGGCCTGCGGATGCACCGAGGAAACTTCCGCTGCTGGGGGGGAGGGGCGAATGAAGCGCAGATACAAAGAAAACTAAGCAAAACAAACTCTAGGAAAAAGAAAGGAAATGCAATCAAAACACACTGACCGTCTCAGCTGTGAGGACCGTTTCCACCCGTGTGATGAGCGCCGCTGAGCACTTCGGCGGAACCTCTGACAGGAGCACACGGGGCGGAAAGAGGTGGCGGTGGGAGCGAGGGGTGGGCTGAGGGGCCCGAATCGGCTTCTAAGCAGTAGGATGTTCCACGCGCACAATCTGGAGGAAAGCGTTAAAATGATGGCCTCGGAGGAGCAGGAATCAGGGTGGAGGAGGGCGCGGTCGGTGATTGCTGTGTTTTTGTTCTAAGTCTCACAGAACTTTTGACTCTTAAAACTATGCACCCGTATAACTTTGTTCAAAATCAGTATGGCATTTTTAAACAAAATCTGATACTTAATATCACGTCGAGCGATAGGTTCTTAAACTGTCTGGAACCCAACGCCCTTGAAAATGAACAGGAAGCTGGAACTCCTCTCTCGCTAAACACACACATGGGCACAGACACAAAACCTTTGCCCAGGATTACAGGCAGGTCCTAAATTCCTGAAGGCCATTCTTGATTCTGCTTTCTTACAGCAAGTACATTTCAAATCAGAGCTTGTCATGTATTGTAAAAGGAAAAAAAAATCCTTACGAAAAATCATTAAAAACACCTACATGATCCAATGGTCTTAAGTATGTGGTGATCATCCCAGTTGCTTCTTTGACCACAAAACACACCTCATTCCTAACTATCAATGCAAGTACAAACTCTGTTTATTGGGCTTTGCCTCTGCCTTGAAACAGACTCTTAAACTCAGGAATGTGACTCCCTGTCGGGTTGACTCAGCTGTTTCCATTCTAGAAATGGACGCGGATTCATGCGCTCTCTACCCCATGGGGTCAGAGTCCTTCCTGTAAGGCCTGAAATGGCAGGGTCCCAAAACGCCCCACATGGGTGGTTTTCCTTTTCTTTTTTTATTATTTCAATCCAAGTTAGTTAACATATAGTGTAATAATGATTTCAAGAATAGAATTTAGTGATTCATCACTTACATTGGACACCCAGCACTCATCCCAACAAGGGCCCTTTTTTTTTTAAGTTTATTTACAGTGAGAGAGAGACAGCCTAAACCAGGGAGGGACAGAGAGAGAGAGAAGAGGATGCCAAGCAGGCTCCAAGTTGCCAGCACAGAGCCCTAGAAAGGGCTCAAATCCACGAAACCGTGGGGTGATGGCCTGAGCAGAAACCAAGAGTCAGCCGCTTAATCAACTGAGCCCCGGGGGCGCCCCTGGGTGGCTTTTCTAATAGGGGAGTTCCTCTAATGACCTGTTGACAAAACGTCTCTAATACATCACAACAGTGAGGCAGAACTGTCCCGTCATTTCATACGGATCTTAGCGGCCCTGCCAATTTGCTTACCATCGTGGTGCCTTAGTTAACTTCCATACTAACAAGGATGCCGGTAACAATTTGATCGGACGTTGTGGGAGGCACAATGGGATCAGCTCGTTGTGGGAGGCACAATGATGGCCCCGAAGGTGCCCAGGCCCCATCTCTGGAACCTGTGCCTGGCTCACTTTACATGGCTGAGGGACTCTGCTACAGCCCTTGGATGGGGAGGCTACTTGAGGCGGGCCGTCTACTCACACGGACCCCTAACAGCAGAGAACTTTCTCCAGGCAGGAGAAGAGATACGGCAGAGCGGGGGCAGGATTCGGGGCTGCGTGCTGCTTCTGGGCTCAGCGGGCTGTGCACCAGGACCAGAAACAAGAGGCCTCTAGGAGCTGCGGGCGGCCCTCCGGCCAAGCGCCAGAGAGGAAACGGGGGCCGCAGGCCAACAGGAACCATACTCCGCCGACATTCTTAAAGAGCTTGGACCCAATCCTCCCCCAGCTTCTCCAGGAAGGAACGAGGGTTTTTGCCCAGTAAGGCCAGAGGCAGACTTTTCCCCTAGAGAACAATGAGATGACAAATCTGTGCGGTTTGAAGCCACTGACGTGACGATTGTCACAGCAGCCGCGGGGCCCATACAGTGGCAGATGTGACAGCAGACTGTCTGTCACACGGCTGCCATCTTCAACAAGAGTAAACGAACTTGAATTAACAGACAAGGATGGCCGTCCGACACCACACATTACAGACCTGTTCTGATAAATGCAGATTTGGGGAACTACAAATTGCCCAGAACATTCTACAGGGGTAATTCCCTGCCCTTCAGCTTCGAAACACCCCAATACCCGTCCTGCCCGATAAACTCTAGGCGCCAAGCAGGAGAATAAATGCTGGGCTGTGTGCACCAACCAGGCCCCCAAACTCTCCTGCAAACCTACGGCGGCACTTAACCGCACTGCACTGAAATGAGTCCCGGGTCTGCTTCTCCCACTGGACCGTGGGGCCCCAGCTCTTCCCACGGGTGTCACCGTGTCCCGGCTTGTATTTCCACGTCGGGCATGGGACAGATAATCTGCATAAATGTCTGCTGAGCTATGTGGCTGTCACACCGTCATAGAAGGCAGGTCCTGGGAGGTCCAGCGCTGCGCTGTGCTGGCCCCTGGGCTCCTCCCACTGCCGCGCCTGGGAGCTCAGAGCGGTCGTCGGTGAGAGGAAGAAAGGGCAGCGGGGAAAACGAGAGAAGCTGGGCGGCGCTGCGGCTTCCAGAGGGGCCTGGCCCGTGGAGAGGAAGGCCGAGAACACCCTGGTGCCGAGGCCAGGCTTGCCCGGTGCCCGCCGCTGCCTCGTGCTGCATAACTCAAATGTGAACGGGGGATGCTTTCCTGCCCTTGACCTCAGACTGCTTAGCACCTTTTCCCGCCTCGACAGGTCACCCAGGTACTGAAATGTCAAGAAAGGACGCTTCATAAAGGAGCACCCATGGGTTCGCACGAAACCGAAGACGCTGTGGACGGTGACGTTTCGCACTGCCAGGGTCTCGCTTACAGAAGGCGAGTGGTGACCGCATGCGGTGTTTCCCCAGAAACGTGACTTACAGGATATCATAATCCTAGAAAAAGGAAGCGCCAGCAGGTCTTCAAAGCAGGGTGAATGAGGCTTTGTGGGGGCCCCTGGGTGAGAAGAAGGGGTCCTCTCTTCCCTCAGTAAAGAACAAGACAGGACAGCTCTGAAATGCAGAGCCCAGACTCCACCGGCTCCGCCGCCAGGCATTCCATTCACGAGCGGCCCCTTCCCGGCGCGTCCACAGACGCGTCCGGCCGGCTACAAATGAAACGGTCCTCTCGACGCAAAACAAGCATTAACTAGTTACGTTTCATGAGAACATTACTACATCCTAAGAAAATCACAAAGACGACCCAGTGGAGTTCCTGGCCCCTCCTAAAATAAAATCACCAACAAAACAAACCACATGCCGCACGGAACGAAGCACTTTTTTTTTTTAATTAAGAAAAAGCTGCAAACAGAAAAAAGGCCCTCCAACTGCGTTAAGTGAAAACTCTAATTCAGTGGCACCGCGACCAGACAGCCGTCCCCTATTTTTAATCCCTGTAATCACCCAAACAAGAATAGCAGAGAGAGCTGTGTGTCCTTTCTACAGACAGACACGTGGCTTCCCGTTACTCAAGCACGCCAAATTCCCGTCTTACCGGACAGATAACACTGGAGAGAAGACTAATAGCTTAAAGGATTAATTACTATGTTCCTTAGAACTGGAGTTTCCTTACAGGCCATTTAACATCGGATGTGATGTCTTGCGAGTAACAGTTTTACCCTGTGCTCGACGCCTTTTCATAAAGCCTCAGACACCTACTCGAGGCACTCTCCAAATTCCACTTATTTCCGACTCCCCACATTAAAATTTCTGCCGGAGACTGGGAAGGACAGAAGCTACAGCAGGCCGCCTCCACACGGCGCTCAAAAGACCAACTGAATGCTCCAGACTCGAGTTCCGCTCCTGCCAACTTCCCGAAGGAAAACATCAACTCAGTCTGACGCGGTGGAGACCTTGCGAGCAAGGCGACACCGTGAATATGCGGAACGCTGGCACAATGCTGCTTCCGCCTCCCGCCAGCGGCTCTCTGGCCCTTCGATCTGAGATAAGGCACTCGCCCGTGCGGCTACAGGCTCTCCATTTCTCATACACGCCCGCTAAGAGACCGTTCCTCTGCTCTGTTGGGTAGAGAGAACTGAAGACGTAGGGCTAAGAAGTCTCGTCCCTTGATCGAGACTCTCGGGGGGGGGGGGGGAAGAACACGGAGCCCAGAAGGGGCCGCTCTGCAGGAACAAACAGGATCAATTCTGCAGCCAGAATGAGAAGGACCAAATGCTAACCGCGTGCTCTACAGTCACCGCGTCACACACACTAGGAAGAAATAGCAAACACTGTCCTCAAAACCCTTGGCAGAGCTGAGGAACTGCAGACCCCAACTCACATGAAACATTCGGAACCGTGGTATAGAAACAAAGATCTCTCATTTAAAGAACACTTCTCTTCTTTAATTTTTTTAAATATTTATTTATTCTTGAAGGATAGAGAGAGAGTGAGCAGGGAGAGACAGAGAGAGGGGGAGACAGAATCGGAAGCAGGCTCCAGGCTCCGAGCTGTCAGCACAGAGCCCGACGCGGGGCTCGAACCCGCGAGCCGTGAGATCATGACCTGATCCAAAGCCGGACGCTTAACAGACGGAGCCCCCCAGGCGCCCCTAAACAACACCACTTCTCAGCTCTGCATACACACGTCTACTCAGGCGGCTCTGCAGCCGCTCTGTCCCTGAGGCCCACAGAAGGCAGGACGGAAGATTTCAGGGAAGGCTCCGGACAGGAGATGCTGCCTAAATTGGCGGGTGCAAATGGGTAGGTGGGGGGATGGGAAGACTTGAACACGGAGAAGGGTCTACGCGGCGAAGTTGGGATTTTATAAAAGCAACAGCCACACGTCTAGCACAGTTTCGCCGGGGACTGCTCTTTGCACACTGTCCTGTCCACAGAGAGTCCCCGTCTGGCCATGAGAACCACTTCTGCCTACGCCTCAGTCTTCTGCCTCGAACCAGAACAAAACTCTTAAAAAGAAAAAGCCTGTCGTGTCCAGCTTTGCATCCCCCAGGGGCAATAGGGGTGGCTCCACTTTCTTTAGGCGAGGGAGCCTCGGGTCTTGACATCAGGCTGGAATCTGAGTCTCTCCCTCCACGACCTCACCCTGGCTATCCCTTTGTGGACTTGACCTCTAACTGTAACTGCCTTGGCCTCATTCCGTGGGTGTGGATTCCCCGCCCTCAAATGCGTTTTCCAGCCCGCCAAATTCTTGTGTGAGTTCGCCCCGCTCTCCAGGCGCTGAGAGCTGCAAAGTTAAATCTGGCTTTTCAGATTTTTTTTTCCTTCCCAATCCTAACGGAAGAAATCAAGAAGCGCAAGGCAGAGGGGCTCGGCTCCCTCCAATCAGAGCCTGCTCTTGCGCCAGGAGCAGGAAACGCGAGGCCTGACTTGCGCGGTCCCTGGGCTGGCACGGTGACAGCCTCTAGCTCCTCCTGGACCCGCTGGCGAGAGGGGTGGGTTCCCCAAGTGCAGCCCTGCGTTGCTGCTCCTCATTTCAGCTCATGTGGGGGTGGGGGAGACAATAAAAGAGGGAGTCAGCTGTCCTACCCAGGCCAGCTGTGCCCCGTGCACAACCGCCACACCCTGCCAGGCGCCACTACCCACACGAGGGTGCCTTCACCGCACAGACCCTCACAGGGCTGGGATCGCACCCCTACAAGCCCCGAGGTGGGGCGGGGGGCAGGTGCAGTCTCCCGGCTCACAGCATGGCCAGGACCCCAGGAATGCGGTCTACGCAGGGCAGGGCCGCTGAGGGTAACACACATTCACTTAACCAGTCGTGGGGGTGGGGGGGCGAGAGAAAGGGCCCCTCACTCTCAGGGGACCAGGACCCCGGCTCACAGTCCATGCGATCGTCCTCAGGGAGACACACTAAGCCAGCCACACGCAGGGGGAGGGAGGAATCACGTCTGGGACTCCGCACATGCAAGGGTCCCGGCAGACCGGGCGTCCCGGGCACATGAACCAGCCACACGGGGGGGGGGGGGGGGGGGGGGGGGGGGGGGGACCGGGACGGAGACATAGCCGCTCTGAGCATCCACGCCCGGGCCACGCAGGGTCGCGGCAGGCGCAGAGCCCCCTGGGTGCCACCCAAGGCGGAGACAATGCCCAGGCGCCTGACACTCGGCCGCGGGGTGAGGCCCGGGTCTTCGTCCTACCAGGCTCAGGGGGGCGGCTGCCACCTCGGACTGCGACCCTGCGGCGCCCCGCCTGGACCTGCCACACCCGGCCCCGCGGACCCCTGCCGCCCAGGACCGACCCCCGGACCTCCGCGCGGCCCCGAAACCCAGGTCAGGTCAGGGGACCCCCACCCGGAGGAGGACCTTGCCCAATCACGGACCCCCGCCGGGCCCGGGACCCTTGCCACCGGGAACTTCCGCCAGACCAGCCCCGAGACCCCAGTCCAGCCGCCGGACCCCCACCGGCCCTGGACCTTCGCCCGGCCCGGAACCCCTACCTGTCCCGGGCTCGATGGGACCCCGAGACCCCCGCCCGGCCCCGGAACCCCCGTCGGGCCCCGAGACCCCCGTCCGGCCCCGGACCCCTGCCCGGCCCTGGACCCCCGTCCGGCCCCGGAACCCCTATCTGTCCCGGGCTCGATGGGACCCCGAGACCCCCGCCCGGCCCCGAGACCCCCGTCGGGCCCCGAGACCCCCGTCCGGCCCCGGACCCCTGCCCGGCCCCGGACCCCCGTCCGGCCCCGGAACCCATATCTGTCCCGGGCTCGGTCGGACCCCGGGACCCCCGCCCGGCCCCGGGGCCCCTGCCCGCCCCGGACTAGGACCGAGCCGGCCCCGCCGCCGCCGCCTCACCTCAGGCCGCCGCCTCAGCGGCGCTCGTCCGGGCCGAGCGGAACGGAGCCGAGCAGCCCGCGGAGCCGCGGCCGCCGAAACAATGGAGCCCCGGGGCGGGGCCGCCTCAGCCGCCGCCTCAGCCCGTCTCCGGCTCGGGCTGGGGCTCGGGCTCCGCGCGGAGCAGCAGCCGGAGCCAGGCTGCGGCCGGCCTCGAGCACCGCGCAGGCGCACTCGCCCCACCCGCTCCCCTCCGCCCAGCCCCCGGCGGCGCCGGGCGCTCGGGGCCCGCCCCCCTACCAATGGGGAGGAAGCCACTCGCGGGGGGCGGGGCCGAAGGAAACAAAGGAGGGGGCGGGGCCGCGCCGGGGCGGGGCTGCGGAGTCTGGACGGGCTCGGACCGGTGAGTCCGAGCGGCCCAGTCCACTCAGAATGGCCTTGCAGGCTGTGCTCTGCCGAAACCCAACACGCAGGCTTGTAGGGTTGGCCTGCCTTACGGAAAGGGAAACTGAGACCCAGGGAGCGAGATCATCTGCCTCCCCAAGTCACACAGTCCCATTCACTCATTCATCTTTTATTCATTCTACAAACGTTTCCCGGCACAGACGCTGTGCCTTAAGAGAGGCGTGGAGGCAAACGTGGCCTTCCCTACCGGTCCAGAGACTTCTGGGCTCCCTTTAGCGGATGATCAAAGAGCCAGGAGCAGAGCTGTTATCCTAACCTGCCTCAAAGCTTTTGTGGTTTTGCTATTTTGCACCCGAAATGCTCTCCTTACCCCGCCCCCACCCCCACTTATTCAAGCAAGGATCCGCCTGTAGAACCTCTGCCCTCATAGTATTCCATCTTCTGGCACCACCTGCCCGGCCTTCTGGGTTTTTCTCTAACTCACTAGCCGTTCCTCCTCATGTCTCGGGGACCCACGCCCTGTGCTGCCCAACCTCGACAGCTCAGGGTGCTAGGACGGCCGGGGACTCGGGCCACATGCCCTTCTGGTTGCCATGGACCCTCTTCCAGAAAATCTCATGCTCTCTCCATCCACATGGTTGTTCAGGCTAAAATCTGAAATCACCACTGAGTGTCTTATTTCCCTCACTCCCTCACACAGTCCCTCTCTGCATTGTCACTCCGTCACAGCACCAGCTGGACTTGCCTGAGTGTGTCCCCCCTCCCCCCCTCAGTGAAGTGTGACCTCTCTCTAGGACAAGGCAGGAGCCTGGCTCTGATTGATTTCTGCGCACAGAACAAGCCTAGTACCCCAAGGCAGTCAGGCAATGCGAATAGAATAGATGGATAGGTGGATAGGGTCCCATCTCCTTGTGATGAAGTTTTGGGGTGACGGTAGAGAGTCCGGAGCCGATGACCAAGAAAGAATTCTCAAAGACGTCTTTGGTGCAAAAAGGGCATTTTATTGAAGGACGGGGACAGGACCCAAGGGGAGAAAACTGCGCTGGGTTATGAAGAATGGCTGGTTTTATACTACGAAGTTGGGGAGGTCAAGTCCAAAGGGAGGCCTCCAGGGGGACTTTGATGTGCTAACAAGGACTCCTAAGATACCTGAGGCCTGGCTCCTTTCAGGCCAAGGTTGTCCCCCTCTACTGACGCATTAACGTCATGACAATGGGACTTTGCCTGGAGAAACGCTCTCCTCCGTAGTGGCCTCAAGTATTTGTCAGTGGGCTGCAGGCTATAAATAAATTTAGTTTTACCTGCCGGTTCCTTCCGCCTTTGTTCCCCATCACCATGGATGTTGGGGCTCCAGGAAACTGAGTCCATAGGTTTCTGGAGATTAGGCTATTGATAAGACTGCCTTTTCTTGTAATTTACTAAGATATTCGTAAACTAAGATATTCGTAAACTCATGTCCTGTAGGGCTGCCGTCTCTATCAGTCGGCCATGTGTTTTCTTTCCTTTCCTTTGTCCTTGGGTGGCCAGGAGTGCCTGAGGAACGTCAGGCTTCCCACCCGGGGGGGGGGGGGGGCAGGTGCCCTGGCTTTGCACTCCGTCCTCCACCCTCCTCGAGCTCCCTCATCCCTCAAACATGCAGAAACACACACCGGCACACACACCGGCACTCGCACACACACTGGCACTCACACCAGCACACACTCGCACACATGGACGCCGCGGAAAGCCCGCCTTCCAAGTGGATTTGCCAGACAAATTCCTCCACGAACCTAAGAAGCAACTCGGCTCCTCTCCAGCCTCGGTCCCATGGGGTCTCGGGGCGTCCTCCGAGAACAGGAAAATAAAATCGCAGGGAGTAAAGTAGTTACAACAAAGGATGGTCCTGGGCGCCTGGGTGCCTCAGTCTGTTAAGTATCCGGCTCTGGCTCAGGTTATGATCTCACGGTTCGTGGGTTTGAGCCCCGCATCAGGGTCTGTGCCGACAGCTCAGAGCTTGGAGCCTGCTTCGGATTCTGTGTCTCCCTCTCTCTGACTCTCCCCTGCTCACACTCTCCCCTGCTCGCACTGTCTCTCTCTGTCTCTCAAAAATAAATAAAAAACATTAAAAAAATAAAAAAGGATGGTCCGTCCAGGCTTCAGACCTTCCCACACGCTGCCCTCCGCCTGACACACTTTTCTCCCCGTATTAGCCAGCTCCTGGTGACCCTCCCTGTCCCCCCCCCAAGTGTCTCTCTCCCCAGGAAGGTAAGTACAACCATAGCTTAAGGTGACCTCCAATGAGTCACACCATGTATGATTTCCTGCCTTGAGGGCAGGCAGAAACTGACAGCTTCTAGCCAATACAGTGTGGCCAACATGATGGAGTGTCACTCCCACGGTCACATTATATCACATAAGAACTCATCTGAACAGACTAGAGAGCGAGGTTAACTTACGGGCTTTGAAGACGCCACTGGCCATGCTGTGTGAGGTGGCCTGGGGGGAAGACCACCCTGCGAAAGGCTGTAAGACCTGAGGACTCTCTCCAGCCAACAGTCAGCAAAAGCTAAGCCCCTGTCACGCAGGCCCGCAGAAATAAATCCGGGCACCGACACCCGCGTGAGCCTGGATTTTCCCCAAGCGGAGCCTCCGGGTGAGCATGCAGCCCAGCCAAAGTGTTGAATGAAGCCCGGTGAGCCCTGAGCAGAGGACCAGCTAGAACGCGCCAAACTCTAACTCACAGAAACTGAGTTACGAAATGTGTGCGTGGTGGGGGCGCCTGCGTGGCTTGGAGCGTCGGGCTTCGGCTCAGGTCATGATCTCACGGCTCCTGAGTTCGAGCCCTGCTTTGGGCTCTGTGCTGACAGCTCGGAGCCTGGAGCTTGCTTTGGATTCTGTGTCTCCCTCTCTCTCTGCCCCTCTAGACATTAAAAAAAAATTTTTTTAAAGAAAAAGAAATGTGTGCACAGTGGGGGCACTGGGGTGGCTCAGTCGGTTGCACGTCCAGCTCCTGATCTCGGCTCAGGTCATGATCTCGCAGTTTGAGGGATCAAACCCTGCATCAGACTCAGTGCTGACGGCATGGAGCCTGCTTGGGGTTCTCTCTCTCCTGCTCTCTCTGCCCCTCCTCTGCTTGCTTGCTCTGTCTCTCAAAAAAGGAAATAAAATTTTTAAAAATTATGTTTTATTTATTATTGAGACAAAACAGAGCATAAGCAGGGGAGGGACAGAGAGAGAGGGAGACACAGAATCCGAAGCAGGCTCCAGGCTCTGAGCCATCAGTACAGAGCCCGACACGGGGCCTGAACTCATGGACTGCGAGATCATGACCTGGGCTAAAGTCAGATGCTTAACCAACTGAGCCACCCAGGCGCCCCAGAAATAAATTTTTAAAAATAGTTTTTTTAAAAAGTGTGCCTTGTATTAAGTTTCTACATTTGTGATAATTTCTTATGAAACAATGAAAAGCTAACAGCAGGTCACACCCCCTCCCCGGTGCCCACATTCACAGCGCCCTTTACTTCTTTCTCGTATTCATCACATTAAGGTCTTTGTTGAAAGCCTCTCTTCGCCCCTAGCATTGAAAGTCCCCTGAGAACAGGAATAGAATTATCTCGCTCTCCCCTGTGCTCCAAATGCCCAGCACCGTCTCGTTCTAGGGCAGTTGGCTGGAGGGGACGCATCGGTCAGCGTGTTGGCTGGCCCCACTGTCCTTTCCAACCCCTTTCCCTTGGCCATACTCCATCATACAGACCTGAATAGTGTCTTGTCTCCGAGCCCGCCCCCCACCGCCTGCGGCGGCCATGTGACATTGTCCTGGCCAGTGAGACATGGTGGAAGTTGGCCAAAATGTTCCTAGCAGCAGTGCCCTCGGGCCAGTGTGGAGCCGACCTGGAGAGCTGACTGTTCATTGTTTAGGAATTTTGCAAAGTCACTTATTAAACCAAGTCGCTACTTAAAAATTAAATTATATAAACTTACAGTTCAATGTGATATCAACATCAAAGATCCATAAATATTCGAAATCCGCTCCTAGGCACGTTACTGCGGTTTACGATGACCTCTGCTGCTGCGGGTTTGTATCCACCGGAGGACAGAAATTCTACACGGCATACGCTACTGTCATCTCTTCTCATGGCTGCAGCCAGCAACGTCACGGCGGCGGCTTGAAATTAGATATGGCAGGAGGCTTTATACCGCGGAAACTGGTAATGACTACGGACCAGGACCGTCTTCCTTCCTCCCACCGCCCCAGAAAGCCAGCGAGTGCAGACTGGCCAGCGCTCCATGCTTTTCCAGGGAAGGTGTCCTCTTCCAGACACAAGCACACCCGTGACACCTGGACCTGTGGCAGCCACTTGACAACGGGCAGAGTCGGGATCGGAGAGATCCTGACGCTTCGACCCTGGAGCCCCTGAATCAAGACAAGGAACCGCCTCCCTCCGGATTCTCTGTTGAGCAAGAAAAGCAAATCCCTCGCTGTGTAAGCCAAGGCTCGCCAACATTCTGTCACTTACAGAATTCCTAACTGACATCTAAAGGCGCTCAACAAACATCCGTCGCACGGAGACACTCAGCCCGCCTCTCCTTCCTCCTGAGCAGCCCCACGATCACGGACATAAGATCCACCACCCGGTGACCCAGTCCGGGCAGGTGTCATAGCTCCAACTATCAGAAAGGTTTTTCCTACATGAAAATAAATGTTGGGACCTCAGAAGATAAGCCCAATCCCTGCCGGCCACCACGGTCCTCCTGATATAAAGAGAACGTGCGTTCAATAGGCCGATGAGTCGGGGCTCATCGACCCCAAAGTTGGACCAACGCTCTCTAGGGAAGCCCTGACCTGTTTGATGCTGTGAAGGGCGACTGCTGGGGTTTGTGACCTGAGACCTCTTTCCAGAATTTCCCAATAATGCATCTCTTGAGGAAAAACCATGAATAGAAACTACGTATATGCCAAGGTAGGCAGCATTTCCGTGACACCTTTGACTCAGGCTTCCTAGATTCTGGGGACCAGCGGGAGCAAGCACCGTCCCTGGCAGCCGGGCACCTGCGGGGAATGTGGGCCCACTTCGGACGTGACGTCAGCTCACCAAAGCAGTCACTTATGGCCATGTAACTAGTCATCCCCCCTCCAAGCCAGAGGCTTAAAACAATGGACATTTATTATCTCACGTTTTCTCGTGGGTCAGCAATCCAGCACGGCTTAACGGGGGGCCTCGGGCTCAAGATCTCTCGCGAGCCTGCAGACCGTTGGCCAGGGCCGTGGTCTCATGGGAAGGCTTGGCCGGGGATGATCTGGCTCTAAGCTCAGTCCTCCGGCCGTTGGCAGGCCCCCTCCGTTGCTCACCACGTCAGCCCTACCCGGGGCAGGTCACGTGGCAGCTCATCTTCCTCAGAGCCAGGGAGGCGGAAGCCAGAGGTGTTTTGTGCCCAACGTCACTGCTGCTGAAAACCAGTGTTTGTTTGTTTGTTTGTTTAAATCTTAAAAGCAGCCACAGAAAACAGACATCACCTTCCAGGCACAACACTAAGAATCACAGGTGACTGGAGCACCTGGGTGGCTCAGTCGGTTGAGCACCCGACTCTTGATTTTAGTTCAGGTCACGATCTCACCATGCGTGGGGTCAAGACCTGTGTTGGGCTCCGTGCTGGTAGCAAGGAGCCTGCTTGGAATTCTCTCTCATTCCTGCTCTCTGCCCTTCCCCTGCTTGTGCACGCATGAGCACACGCTCTCTCTCTCAATCAATAAAAAAATTTTTAAAGTTTCATTGTTAAAAATATTACAATTGACTTTTTAAAAAAATGTTTAATGTTTGTATATTTTTAAGAGCGCGCACAAGTGGGCACAGGCAAAGAGATGGAGACACAGAATCCAAAGCAGGCTCCAGGCTCTGAGCTGTCAGCACAGAGCCCGACTCGGGGCTCGAACCCACGAACTGTGAGATCATGACCTGAGCCAAAGTCAGACATTTAACCAACTGAGCCGCCCAGGCGCCCCTACAGTTGACAATTTTTTTTTTTTTACCAGAAATAATTGAAGTCAAAAGAAAACAAACAGTCTTACAATGTTAAAAAGACAACGTGTCGATTCCACTCCTCGCAAACCTCCCAGCGCCCGTGTGTACGGTCTTCAGGCTCCTTCGCGCACGCGGCACGCGGTGAGAAGAGTCCCCTCCCGGCGGCCCCGAGCAGGCCATCCTCCCGCTCTGCCCGGCGCCTTCGCCAACACCGGTCTATCCGGTTGACACGGCGACGTGGCGGCCTGGAGAAACTTCCGTTGGAGCGTGAAGACAGTCATCTCCAGAAAACCAGCTCTCATGCCCGCATGGTGCTGGCGAGTGTCCGAATGGCCCCGGAGCTCAGTAGCCACGACAGTAAACAATCTACGATACCTACTCTGTTGGGTGTTTCTGAGAATTAAATGAGATCACATATATGAACGCCTATCACATGTTAGGCGCCCAGGAAGCTCCCTTCCTGGACAAGTCCCCGCCTGGCAAACCCCTACCCACCCGCCAAGACCCAGCTCAAACATCACCTCTTCGGGGACGTTGCGTCAGCCCCCCAGGAAGGCCTCCTCCAGGGTCTCGCTGTTTCCTGGACATCACCCTGCATGACCGTGATCTATTTCCAGGTCTGTCTCTCTCCAAGTTCCTCCGGGCAGGGAATGCCTGACTCACGGTGACCTCCCTGCCCCCACAAGTCACCTGGCTTCGTAGCATGTACTTTCTTGACTGGAAACAATTTGGGGTCAAAATGAGTTGTCGGGACCTGAGCATTTGTCTGTCACAAACTAGGCGGCATCCGCAGCCTTGCTTTCCTCCTTCCTTCCCTGTCCAGCCTGGAAGGACGAGTCCCCTCCCCCAGCATCGACTAAGCTGCCCCCGGCTCTGACCACCCCCCCCCCCCCGCGGCAATCAGCGCCCAGATCTCCACCCATCGCATTGAGCCCTCCGCCTCGTCGCTCACCCTCCCGACTACCGCCCGGAGTCCCTCCCGCGCTGAGGCCCGGGCACGTACGGCCAGAGTGCGCCCAGCCTTGGTCCCCGTCTGCGTCTGCCTTTTCCACCCCCACACGCTCCGTCCCATCCGCATCCGTCAGCCTGCATCCCACCTCACCGTCTGCCCTCTCATTAACGAACCCCTCTCCCCTCGGCCGCAGCCGCACCGCACCCGCCTGGCTCCCTCCCTGTCCTGCCGCCCCCCTCAGTCACCCCTGTTCTCCATTCTTCCTCCACCAGACCCGGGAAGTCCAAGTGCACGCAGTCATGTTCCGCTGGGTCCGCTCTTCCCACTCTGCACTGTCCCCAGGGACGCTGGCCATCCCTCACAAACGTCCCCGCCCTGCCACCTCCACCCACCGAGCCCCAAGCCTGTCAGCCCAGCTGTGCCTGAGGCGCCTCCCCCGGGCAGCCCCCGGGCAGCCCGTTACATGCAGTGGCCCGAACCTGACTTCCACACCCCAGACCTGCCATTCCCCTCAGGGTTCCGCACTCACCAGTGGCCCCAGCATCTGTCCCATTGCCCTGCCAGGGAGCGGGATCCCACACTGTCCCCCGTCCCCACCCCCAGCCTCCAGGTCTTGCTGGCTGTCTGTCTGGAATCCACAGCCCCCCTCGGTCTTTGCGGCTCTCCCCAGAACTATGGCAAAACAACCGTATTGTTCCCTCTCTCCGGGGCCTGGTCCCTCCAACCTCTTCTCCATGGGACAGCTTGTGGCAAAGGAAGAGGGGCAGACGGGGCGCCCGGGGGCTCAGTCAGCTGAGTGTCCGACTTCAGCTCAGGTCATGGTCTCGTGGTTCATGGGTTCAAGCCCCGTGTCGGGCTCTGTGCTGACAGCTTGGAGCCTGGAGCCTGCTTCAGATTCTGTGTCTCCCTCTCTCTCTGCCTCTCCCTGCTCGTGCTCTGTCTCTCTTTCCCTCAAAATAAATAAACATTAAAAATTTTTTAAAAATAGTAAAACAAAGGAAGAGAGGCAGAGATAGTGCTCGAAGCGCAAACCTCGGGATTCCTTCCCAGGGAAGAGCACACGCCCTGGTCTGGGAAGCCCCTGGAAGGAAAGGTTAGGGGCGGCCATAGGCCTGAGGCGGGCGGGCTGAGGCAGAGAGCTGCACTGCTCCGGGCTAGACCGCATGGGCAGGTGCATTTGGGAGTACTCAGGGGAGGGGGCGAGCCAGTGCCCCAGAAGCTGACCTCTCAACTGACCTCTTAATTCTCAGGCAGTTGCCCCTCAGCCGAGCTGGGGGTCTGGGGGGAGCCACAGCTGGTCAGCATTGAAAGAGACGACCACAGAGACGGAATGGCCTTACCCCTCCCCCCACCACCCTGGAAGGAATGGGAGACACCTCCCACTGCCCAGTGTGCCACGGGGCTCTCTTGAGACTGAGTCCAGAGAGTGACCGTGACCCCCACCTGAAAGGCTGTCCTTTTATCGACTTGTCTGGGACAGAAAAACATCTGGGAGACATTTGAAAGACCACCGAGCCTTGAGCGCAGAGATGGCAGGAGAGCACTGAGACGGGTGAGGTTGACGGGGCCACCGGGCGCCTGGCGGAAGCAGGCAGCCTGGTCTCCGAAGCCTCATAGCACTTGGAGGGCGCATCTTGGCCACTATCACCCCCGACTGGTGCTGGGGGCCAGAAAAGCAGGTGCCCGGCAGCCACCGTGTGCCCGAGGCCTTGAGGCCCAGAGCGAGCACAAAGACCGAGAGGTGGTGCACAGCGGGGGTCTGTGCGTGCTCAGCTGGGGACAAGGGTCCTGTCAGGAGCCATCCTGGAGCTGGTGACCCCAGGCAGCGAGAAGAAGACCCCCCGAGGGGGGCTGGGTCGCACGGAGCCCAAGGCAGGAGGTCAAAGGGCAGCGATTTCAGGCAGGATGGAGTGTGTGCCCGCCCCTCCCCCAGCTCACGGTCAGTGTGTGGATTTGTGAGGAGCCCAGTTCAGTCCACAGTACATTTCCTCCTCCTCTTCTTTTTTTTAATTAAATGTTTACTTATTTTTGAGAGAGAGTGCGCCCGTGGGTGGGGGAGGGGCAGAGAGCGAAGGGGACAGAGGATCCTAAGAGGTCCCTGAGCTGTCAGCACAGAGCCCAGTGCGGGGCTCAAACTCACAAACCCTGAGATCATGACCCGAACTGAAATCAAGAGTCGGACGCTTAACTGATGGAGCCAGCCAGGCCCCCAGGACACCTCCTCCTGAGGTCGGGGACAGTGTCTTTTTCATCTCTGTCCTGTCATGCCCAGCTCAGTGACTATTTGCTGAGGAACCAGGTTATCTGGACAGAAGGAAGAGTGACAACAGTTGGGGGAGGGGGGTCATCTCATGGAAGTCTTTGCGGAGGAGATGGCATCTCAGCTGGGTATCGAAGGATGAATAGGAGTTTGCTGGCTGGGGCATTGCAGGCAGAGGAAAGAGCCTTTGCAAAGGGCACTGTGTTTGGGAGGGAGGGAGGAGGGGCTGCTTGAGAAGCAAGGGTGAGGGGGGAGGAGGGAGGAAGGGTCCGTGGAGGGAGTTGGTGGCCAGGTGTGCCCGTGAAGGAGGCAGGGAACAGGCCCCAGGGGGCCCCCCGGTGAGGTACCCAGGCCGGGGAGGGCACGGGCAGGCGTGTGCTGCAGACAGACGGCCATGGCTCTCGAGCACGGGACGGACCAGAGGGTGATGTGGAGGGACGTTCAGGGAGCAGAGGTAGGAAGGGCCGTCAGCAGCAGGGCTGCCCAGCGGAACTCCTGGCAATGACGTCCCGCTGAGGAGCGTTCCCTGGACCTCATGGTTCAGACGGAAGAAAAGGGCACCTCTGCTAGTCAGGAAACCCAGTTCCGAGATCGCCTAGCAGCCTCTGGTGGCCACTGGGGTGGCACTGATCTCCGTGCTGCTTAAACTCCCCGAACTGTGCTCGCTAGGGCCGTGCTCCTCCCGGAGGGCCGCGCTGGGTCCCAGAACTCCCAGCACACATGGGCGACCTCTCCAGACACCAGGGTCTCTTCCACCCGGAAGGTGGGGGCAGGGGAGGGGGAGACAAGGGGATGGGAACCAGTTCTTCGACGATCCTGACAGAGTCGGCGGGTTCCCACTCTGGAGGGCAGCCTGGGGCCTAAGGACAACCCCCAGGGCAGGCACAGGGTCCGGGTGGGCTCCAGCCTCACTACCCAGCAGCCCAACGGAACCCGGGGCTGCAGAGCACTTGTGTAAGAGCGTCAGCCCGCCTGGCTTTCCAGGGGGTGGAGGGGAGGGGTCGACAAACAGACAGAGGCAAGTGTGCGGACCATGAATCCCAGCACGGGCTGGCGCGGATTTCCTAAAGGGCCGGCGAGGGGGCCTGTCCGACTTAGGAACTTCTGAGCTGAGCTGAGCCCAGAGGGTAGAGAAGGGCCTCGCCTCGGGGCCTGGGATGTGCTGTGTCCACCCAGGGAGGGGTGAGCGCGGCCTCAGTGTGATCGGGACGACCACGTGCCCCCGTCTGACCTGGGACTGGCCAGCCTCCGGTGGGAACGATTCTGTGACCACGTCTGGAATGGGTACGGCTGTGCCACTTACCAAGACGGGCCGGCTGTGTACACGTGGACCGGCTTTTAGGGGGAAACCCAGCGTGTGCCGAAGCCCTAACCCCCAGTGCGACGGGGCCCCTGGAGATGACGGGGCCATGCGGGTGGGGCCCTTGCCAGGGACTGTGCCCTCGTAGGAAGGTGAGGCAGGTAAAACGGGTGATCTGTGTCCACCAAGTGAGGACTCGGGGAGAGGCAGCCGCCCAGCGAGGGGCTCTCACCGGGCAATCACACCGGCGCCCGGATCCCGGACCTCCAGACTCCGCCCCTATGAGAAACAAATGTGTGTTGTTTCAGCCACTCCGTCAACGGTACTTTGTCACAGTCGTCTCTCAGCGGGGTGTGCTGAGTCTGAGCAGTCAGTGATCTGAACGAAGTAGAGAGGAGATGTTTAATCCCAGAACAGCGTTGGTACTGGAGGGGAGGGCAGACCTGCTGGGCCCTCCCACCAGGGAGCCCTACCTGCATTTCTCTTCCCTTCCAGAGCCCTGTGCCCCGGCCTTAACCAGCTATGGAACTTTCCAGAACCTGGGAGGCTCTCTCCACCTCACTGTGTCTGCCTTTCCCTTCCCAGGTCTCTCTCTGCATCTTCTCAGGGAGCCTCTGCTGACCTCTGGGGGTATGGGGGGCTCTCTAGAGGGCAGCGGTCAGTCTTGTTGTCTCTGCTGGTTGGTGTCCCCAGCCCGACAGGGACAGGCGTCGGCCCCCAGGCCCCTCTTTACCACTGGTGTCAGGTGCTGGCTGCAGGGGCTTCTGACTGGCTGCTTTTGCAGCTGGGGGTCCCTGCCCTGGGGCCCCGCCCTGCCCGGTGCCCATCCACGGCCACTGCTCTCAGCAGACGGACTCCCCGGGTGCCAGCCTGTGCGTTTAGAAATAACACACGTTTATGAGAAGTGGCTTTGACCTTCACAAGTCAGGATACACCGACCTTTATTTTTCCAGGCTCCCCTGGGAGCTGACACGACATTGCACGAATGAGAAAACGGGGCTTTCCAGCGGCGCAGGCTCAGACTGCTAACGGGGAGGAAGCGCGTTAAGTGCTAGAGACTCCCCTCCCCTGGCCAAGCCGGGCGGGGCGGGGAGGAGCCGGCGCGCTCTGGGGGTGAGGGGGTGCGTGGCGGGCTGGGAGGGTCTGAGTAACACGGACTCACAGACGGGGCGTCCAGGACACACAGAAAGACACAGCTCCACAGGGTACAGGGAAGACGGACTGGTGACACCTTCCCACTGAGTCTTAAACCTCTCACCCCGCTCTACGCGCCGCCTGCCAGACACCAGGCCCGGACCCGAGCCTGGTTACAGACGCGGACGCCTTCCAGCCGGGGGCCCGACCAGGCCAGGCTGCAGGACCCTCTGCCCAGCTCGCAGGTCAGAAAAGAGGGGCGTCCCCCTCCTCCGTCCCCAGCGGCGGTGCGGGTCCCGGGGCACGCAGGCACCAGGCTGAGGCGGGCACCACTGTCCCCGTCACAAAAGGACACACCAGGAGCTACGCTGGGTATTGGGCTGGGCGCGGGGAAGCCCTCTGTTCCAGGGCTTTGGCCATCAGAGGAGAACGTTTTCTCTCCTGGATGCCGAAAATAACAGCCAGGCAAACAGTGGTGGCTCCGCATCACGCGTCCGTACAAACAGCAGGGCCGAGGGCTGCCCTGAAGGGCACCTGTGTGGCAGGTGAAAAAGAAGAAAAGCAAAAAGCAGACAGACTAGGAGCCGCGTGCGCTCGGAGCGCACGGAGAAGCGGAACCCCACAGGTCGGCACAGCGGGGCGTGCGGCTGGCGGCGCCCCTTCCGCGGGCTGCACGACGGAACGCTACGTATGTCATCTTATCTTTAAGTAGGCTATGCTTTTTAATAAAATAAAAACTTCTGTGTTACTTTAAAGATATCACTGAGGCATCTAGGGGGTGATTTGGAAGAAAAATGCAGTGCGTGGAGGGCCCCGGCAGAAGGTACCCTGTCCGGTGGACGGTCGTCCTAAAAACAGACTCGTCACAAACGGCTGCAAAAAGCATGCACCCCACGCTTTGCTGCGAGCAGCCCCGGGGGCTCCGCACCGCGCTCCCTGGCCGGGCCGGGCCTGTCCGCGTGCAGGGCTGTGCCTCCCCAGGGCCGAGCAAGTGGGGAGGGGGTGGGGAGCAGGTGCCCACCCACCCGTGATTGTGTGGCGTCAGCGTCTGTCATTGACGGACCGCCTTGAACCCCAGGTCCCAGGGACCTCTGTGCGTTGCCCCCCAAGGGCCCATCACGGGGGTCGGGGCACCGGACGCAGGGGTCGGGAAGGGGGGCCGCACGGTCACATAAATGTCCCTCCAGCCCTTGGAGCGCCTTCGCAGCACCTCCGTGAGGCCAAGCAGCAGCGGTTACAGGAGCAGAGAGAAGCAAGGCGGCTGGGCTCGGGGCTGGGGCAGGGGCGCCGCTGGCGGGATCTAGAGGCCGCACCTGCTCTGGAAACTCCGCCCGCCCCAGCCCTCCTGCCCAGCCCTCACCAGGGGCCCACTGCCCGCCCCCGGGGACACAGAGAAGCCAGAGCCCGGTGTGGAGGAGGGGGTGCTGCGACTCTCGCCGGCTGTCCCCGCGCTGCCGCTGGCGGCCGTCAAAACAACAGGGCTTTCTTCTTGAGGTCGTTCCTCTTCCAGAGCGCCAGGCGGTCGAACTCGTCCACGCTCATCCCAAACACTTCCTGGAACTCCTCGGGCGACAGGTGCCGCTGCAAACAAAGGGGGAGACCCAGGGAGGAGCGGTGAGCAGCGGCTCTGCACCGTCGCGGCCTGGCTGTCAGGGGGCAGGGTCGGCGTCGGGTCACAGGGGGCTCTCTCTGTGTGCCCAGGGCCTTCCAGGTCCCTGATTCCCTCCGCGTCCCTGCCGGTCCCACTCGGCGGGGCACGTCACCAAGCACAGAGGAAGAGACTCGGGAAGGGACCCACTGGACAGGGCTCAAACGGGTCCTTGCCCGCCCGTGTTCACGGCCACGTTGTTCACCGAGGAAACGACGTGACTGCCCACGGAGGCACGAATCGATCCACAAAACGCGGCCCGCGCCCACGGAGGGGCTGTCGTGCGGCCACAAGCGGCCATGGAGTCCCGACGCGCCGGGGAACGCAGAGGACGCGCGGCGGGAGGCGGAGTCAAGGAGGCCAGACCCAGAAGGCACATGCTGTGTGGCTCCACTGCTAGGAAGCATCCAGAACAGGCCGCGACCGGGAACAGGTGCGCGGCTGCGGCGCTGGGGGCACAGGGCTGGGGTGCCAGCATCGCCCTTTGCAGGGTGGGGGTGCAAAGGCTCCGGAATCGGGTCGGGTGGTGGCCACACGACGCGGTGAACCTACTAAGTGCCACTGATTGTGTACCTCGAGGTGGTTCCGATGGGGCATCTTATGTGACTTCCCCACTTCTGGCCCCAGATGCATTTTCCTGGACTCTGACACTAAACTACTCGTGCTAAGCGTCGTGATGATCCCGAGAGGAGTGGGAGGGAAGACGTCGGGCGCGTGGCGGGAAGCACACACGCCAGCCCTCACCGGTCACGGCTTCCCAGAGATCAGCACATTGTGGGGCAGGGGTGGAGGGTGGGGAGCAGGCCTGATGCCACCACGGTCCACGGGACAGGGCTCAGGACTCCCTCTGTCTCGTGCTGGGTCACAGGAGGCCCTCCTCGTCGGGTCCGGGTGCAGCGGGCTCAGGGCGCATGTGCACACGTGCACACACAGACACAGACATACAGACCCCCCCCACAGACACACAGACACCCCACTGAGCCAGTCTCTGGCTGGAAGAAGCCAGCAGCTGCCCGCTGCGATCTTGAACTTGCAGACTGGGAGGGGTCCTGCCAGAAACGCCAGAAACGCCAGAAAGGAACCATCCGCGTGGCATGGACCCGGTGTGCCCAGGAGCCCCGGCCAGCCCACGGGGACACAGAACCGTCATCGGACGCAAACACCCCCACTTCCGGGGCCGCATCACAACCTTCCCAATTCCTGCAGGGCCGTCAGATGCGGACAAGGAGGCTAGAGGAGAAGCAGTCTCACGCTCAACACCCACGGCTGCCGGGCCCCAGGCCCCCGGGGAGCGGGCTGGGCGGTGACGGGGACCCTCAGGGCCCCAAGGTGGTGTCGTGCAGGCGTCCCGCCTTCTCAGCACTGTCCACCGAGCACAGGGAGGTCTGGGACCACCTGCCCAGTGGAAGAGAAGGAAGGGATCCCAACAGCGAGGTGTTCAAGGACCCTTGGGGGGGGCACGTAGGGGATATGCAGGAGGGAGAGGAGGGGAGAGGCTGGGAAGGTGGGGAGCGCGGTGCTGACACTAAACTATCTGCCGAATCTGCGCCCCGTGCCCGGGAGCCCCCCCCAAGCCAGGGCACGGGGGACAGTGGTGGAGCCTGGAGACACTTGAGGAGCCATAGACCCCGACTGCGGGTCCCAGGCAGCTCACTGTCACTCGGTGCCAGGGTGCCCGGGGAACTGAGTGAGCAGTGCTGCACAGACGGCCACATCCCGTGGCCACGGAAACACCCACCCCCAGTGGTGGAGCAGCAGCAGGACAGGAGCAGGCCGACCAGGGTGTGGGGAGGAGGGAGGAGCCGGGGAGGAGCCTGTCCACAGGCCGCCGGTCCCCAGCGCCAGCCCCACCTAGGGATGAGTCGGGGTGAGCCTGCAGAGTTCTCAACCTGATGACACGCAGTCCTGCATTCCTGCTGTATACGGGAGCCCAACCAGGGGCAGGGGAGGCGGGGAGGGGTGAGGAGAGAGTACGCGGGAGGCTACCAGGGGCCCCAGCCGAGTTCCCAGCCCTGCAGGCCTTGGCAACTCCCCGGGGTGCTTGTCAGAGCTGGGAACTGCCTTCCTCGCTAGGCTTAGTGGCCCGGGGCCTGTATTTGTCACATGCCTCCCAGAGTCTGGGACCACTGGGGGTAAGGGAAAGCCCTAGGGGCTGGCAGGGACCCCCAGCCTCATCTGCAGGACAAGAGCAGAACTTGGCTCCCCGAGGACTCGGGAGGGCCGGGCAAGGGTCAGATGAGGAATCCCTCGATGAGTGTCCACTGCCGGCCAGGCCACAAGGAGCCGAGGTGGCCCGAGCCGGCTTTCTGACCCTGGGCCCATTCCCCTGGCTCCTGAAGGTCCCCCGGGAGGGAGGGTGGGGGGCGCCTGACCCCCAGGTGCTGGCCAAGGTCAGGCACCGCCAAGCTCCTTCCCCGAGCCGGCAGGAAGGAAGCCCAGGGAGCGGTGCCTTTGGAGAGGGGTGGGGTGGCCTCACTCAGGCTCAGCCTCCTTCCCAGGGTGCCCCGGCCTCCCCAGGAAATGCCCTTGGGAGGGGGCCATTTTGCGCGGGGGGGGATCCTATATGCTTTGCTGGGGGTCTTGCCTATAGAACCTCCCCAGACAGCGTCCTGAAACACCTCCAGCCCAGGAGCCCATAACACCAGGATTCCCACCCCGGCTCCATCCCTGCCCGGCGGCGCTGAATGACTCGACCTCAGTTACGATTCTGTAAAACGGGAATAAGTACATCTGTGCCCTCGCCCCTCTTCCGCAGGTCAGCTCCTCCTCACGTGCCCAGGAAACTCCCGCTCACTCCTCAGCCCTGGCCTTGGGTCTCGGCTCCTCCAGGAAGCCCCTCCTGACTGCGCCCTCACTCAGGCTCCCAGAGCCCTCAGGCCTCCCTGCACGGTGTAAAGACGCACACCACCCCCAGGTGCAAGCCGCTATCGTGATGTCATTGAATACAGAGCTGGGCAGAGAGTTCCAGGGGCTGCGGGCCCTAGAACTTTCCTCCTGTACAGGTGCGGTCGGTGTTCGTAACCTCGTGAGCGTGGGTGATGGAAAATGTAAGGAAGGCGCTAGGAAGGGCTGGGTGTTCAGTACTTAGCACCTTTGCTTTAAATATAATTTATTTCATCCCAAGTTCACTCGGTTCGCAGTAGTGGCTGGGTTTAAGGCCCAGCATGCAAAATCCCTGAACAGTTAGCAGGAGGAGCCCCATGGCAGCCAAGGTGCGGCCTGTCCTGTGGCTCCGTGGGTAACGGCCACCCTGAGCAGGGACGGGGCCTCCTGCGCCTGCGCCCGGGGGGGACGGGGCCCCCTGCGCCTGTGCCCGGGACCCAGCGCCGGGCCTTCGCAGACCCCGGTGTGCTGCAGGATGGCTGGTGGTGGGTGTGTGGAGGCTGAGCTCGGTGGCTGCTCTGGGCCTGTCCTTACTCACTGGTGGGGTGGGGGCGGGCGGACAGCTGGTGGGGCGCAGAAGTAAACCTCACCCCACAGAGATGTCACACAGGCAGCTCGGAGGGCAGTCTGGTCCCTGCGGGGCCGCAGGACCAGGGAGGAGGACCCAGGATGGCGAGTCCAGGAGACGCCTGCCGCCCGGATGTCTCAGGAGGCATTAACGGTACTTCTGCCGGCATCTCGTAGCCAGAGGGTGTTTGCTGAGGGGCACGGATCTCTGACTTCACTCTGTGGCCTGGACCAACCCGTGGAGGCTTGCGGGACATGAGACCCATACGGACGAACCCCCTGCTCCCGGCAGGATCTCACCGAGGGGCAGCCCGCCACCGCCGATGCGCGCACACATCCCCTCGCACGGAGGGGAGGGCATGTGTGCGGGGCACCGGGGACGCGCACGGTCACCTCCTTCCTGCAGAGGCTGCGGACGCCCCTGCGTCACAGGGCCCTCGGGGGGCACACTGGAACTCGGAGCTCCGCCCAGGGGCCAGGGCTCTTCCCAAGGAGCCAGACCTGTGCGCCCTGCGGCCCGGCAAGGCCGTGGGGCTCAGACCTTCCCCCGGAAGAAGGGTCCCTGCAGGCCTGCCAGCCCTGCGGCCACCCCGTCGTGGCAGAAATCCCTGATGTTTTCTGGGTCACAGAACGTGCGTGACACTGGTGAGCGGCCCATCCCAGTCGGAACACGTCACTCATACACGCTTGGCGGCATGCCAGGGAGCTCTGCAGACACCCCGAGGCCCAGGTAGGGCCCCTGTTGGGAACGTGAACCCCACGATGCTCTTGCCACGGGCTGTGGTGAGAGGCTGCGCCACATCTGCTGCCGTCCTCACACCCTGAGCCTCTCATTTTATTGCCTCAGGAAACCCAGGCTCAGAGAGGTCATGTGCCTCACCCAAGGTCACACAGCCAGGAAGCCACAGGGCTGGGCCTAAGAGCCTGGGAGCCTGGAACCAGGCCAGGTAGCCCAGTAACGCTGCCTCTGCTCCAACAGGGTGGGGTCACCCCATCCCCCCAACCCTGCTGGGACCAGCTGGCCCCTCCTAAAGCCTTCTTCTCCCCACCCTCCTCTAGCCCTCCCCCCACCCTC